>CAODLS010906274.1:0-13148 GCA_948243855.1 Flueggea neowawraea | reverse complement strand
GCGATATTTGACTGGATCCACGGCTTTGGATACCAGTTGAGGGAAATAGCAGCTTCAAACACATATGATGTGTCTTCAAAATTAAGTATGCTATTTTTGATATGTCTGGCTATGATATAAATTGACTAATAATTATTGGGTTAATTAATAATCTGGATATGTGATTATTATTAACCAACGTTTTGATATGAAAAATAAAGTATATATGGGTATATATATACAAGAGCATTTTGTAAATAATAGAATAAAGGAAAAAATATTGCATGATTGTATGTGGAATACTATGTATATATCACATAGACTATGGGGATACCCAGCTACAGGGTTTGTAGCCTTTGATATACCAATGTTTTGTCAAGGTCCTAGTTGTCGGGGTAATGGGATAACCGTGTATCCGGCTAGATACACGCGTTTATTGACCAGTCAGGTGGCGGAGTCCACACTGCTATATTAATACTACTCCCGTACTATGAATCCTTAAATATAAGTATATACTGTCTGAATGCATGTTGTTTGATATGAATGCATTTTGGTAAAACTATTTCAACAAAAGTATTATGAATATAGTGTGTATACTATATGGTATCTATATATGTGTGCGATAGTTTGAAAAAGGATTTTAAACCAGTCTTCGTGAGGCACGTACGAGACGGTCTGACGTGTTGTTTCATCATTAGAGAATCTTACCCCTTTTTTCTTTTGTTGTCCATCTTATACTTTTGTTTGCAGGTAACATTTTTTGGACACACAACATTTGACCCGTACCTTGATCTTGTGAGACGCTTTTGGCTATTGTGAGTGTCCTCGTTCAGGACTCGATGATTTTATATTTTTACTGATATTTGATATACGATATATATATATTGGTATTTATATTTATATATATGATTTACTTCATTTATAAATATTTTTATAAATGTTTTAAATAAATATTTTTATAAGTCGGGTAGTATATCTGATCACAGAGGCTTGTGTGAGATGGATTGGGCTTTCACAGACGGTCTGCCTTGTACGCCGGTCACGGACCCGACTATGAGTCGTAACAATAATTATATTTAAATTATATTTGGGAATAGTATTTTTGAAAAATATATCTTTGCTAAATTGTTTTAATATGGTAAACAAGCCGACTAATAATATGAATCTAGGTAATTTCTCTTCTCCTAGACTTGTGCGAGATGAGCCGGACTCGCATAGATGTTTCACATCGTATGCCGGTCATGATTCGAAAACGGATAGGTGAAACCCAAAACGCAGGAAAACTTCGTTTCCTCGAACTCGGTGGATGCGATGGAAGTGTTTGTGAACTAAAAAGCTTTTATTTCATCTCCAAAAAGCTCAAACTTCAACAGAGGTCAAGCTTTCTGGATTTTTTTTTTAATTTTCAACTGTTTGAGGGTATTAATTTTGAGAAATTAGATTTTGGGTTCTTAGTTTCTAAATACTGTGTTAACTTTTTAATTTTTTAAGTTAGAGTTTGTACAGATTTGGAACATGTTTATATGGGTTTTAATTTCCCTTTTTTTTGGGATGAAGAATGAATTAGTTTTATTATTTCAGAATTGATGATTGTGCGTTGAATTGTTTGGGTTTAGGATATCGGTTTAGAGAGAGATGATAATTGAAGTGAAAACAATTTCTTTTGTTTTGTTTGATTATTTGATTTCTTATGAGTTTTGATTCGCAAGAAAAAGTGGAGGTGGTTGTGGCGGTGGTGGCGGGGTGTTTGATAATGGCTGAGATCTTGAGTTTAGAGACAAAATATCAGATAAGACAAAAAAGGAGATATTATCAAAGATTAGTTATTCCAAGTGCTCTTTGAAAATTTTTAATTTATAATAATATATTTTATAATTTTTATATTATAATAATAAATTTTTAAATTTTAATTTATAAGTATGTTATTTTTAAAATTATGAAATTTAAAAATGTCACATTAACATTAGTAAAATCTTCTGAAGACTCATATAAAAATTTTTAATGGAGACCCTTGAAGAATATTAGAGACCTCCAGTGATGACTTTGAAGACCTACAAAGATTTTTAATAGAGATCTCTTGAAGTCATTAGAGACTTATAGAGATCTTTTGGAAGACCCCTGGATATTTTTTCTGCTTAATTTAATTTTCTCGTGAAAATTTAATTTCTCTAAAAAATATCGCTATTTCTTACGAAAATGACATTTTTGCAAATCAATTTCTCTAATCTAATATTTTTAAAATTAATTTTTGATATAATATTTTGAAAAATTAATTTTTTAAATTATTATAAAAGCGTCCCTATTTTCAATGGGTCAAGGCAAATCCACGTTGGAATGCTTAGTCCTCAAATTGCCGGACTGTTAACCTAGAAAACGGCCAAAATGACCCCATTGAACCAAAATTTGCATTTGACTGACCAGCCTGAAAAATAAATCACTTTAGTGCTTTGTTGAACGTTCTCGTATACTTTTGTGACCATCGGTGTTATTAAGCCCGTTGCTGTCCATCGCCTTGGTTTCTCCGTCTTTCTTGGAGACAAAACAGGTGTTTCTTGATCTGACCAACACAGCACAAAACACACCCACTTTTTTCACCTCGACTTTCCTCCTTATCCTCCTTATTTATAACTTTTCTTCCAACTACAATAGTAATGATTCTCCCAAATCCCCATTTCTTTCCACGCCTCACTCTCTTCAACCACACCTCTTTGCTTACTCTCTTTCAATGGCTACTCTCTCTCCAGTTTTCTCTGTTTCAAAGGATCACTTCTCCTCTGTGTCACCACTTCAACCTTCCACGGATTCCACTAGAGCTCCTTTAATCAGAACTGTAATCTATTTCGTCTCTCTCTGATCATTATTTTTTTTTAAGATTTGGGTTGTGTTTTATTGGTGTAATTAGTTTTTTGTGCAGATCTTTGGTTCTAAAGAGAAATTGGGTAGAATTGAGCAAACCCAGTTCAGATTATCCACTGCTTTGAAGTAAGTTCCATTTTTTTCCCTATATATATTGGTAGGAACAGTTGTGGTTTTAACAGTGCAATGGTTAACAATTTGGTGTTTAAAATTAGTTAAAATTAGAACTGTTAGATCAACAACAGTTGCAGAGTTTGTGAACAAAGCATCATATATTCATGATTTGTTTTCTTTTTTTAATACATGCTCTTCCAATTCTATTGCGCTGCATTTTTTTTTTGTAAACTTAGATTTATGAATCAAGGTGTCAAGGTGCCTTTTGTACTGCAATTGTTTTCTCTAAGAGCTTGAAGTTGATTTATTTCGGTTAAATGTCTCTCTACTCTTTGGTCTCATAGATGGTTTAAGTTGTAGGTAACTACGACTTGAAGATCTTTAGAATTGTGGTATGATTCAATACTATGTAACGGATTTGTGATGATCTCTTTACTTTTCTTTAATTCAAGTCGCGTTGGTAGTAGTAATAGTCAAATGTACACGTCAATGCGTTCTTCATGGTCGTGTTATATTCTGAAAGTGGATTTCTGGATCATAAATTTGTTTATATATTTCATAATGGAGTGAACATTGCTTATGTAACAGATGAATACCTTCATTTCTGTACAACTTTGTGGATGTTACTTGGAAGACTTTTTTTTTTGAAATTTATTTATAGATCAATGAAATGAAAACTATTGAAATGAAAGGTTCTAAGAAAATGTTGCTGTTTTTGATAAATTTTAGCTGAATTCTTTAACTTTTCTGATAGTTATAGCTGGAAATGACCTTTATGACAATTAAAACTCTATATTAATGCATCTGAAACTCTCTATTATAGCTCTCTTTCACACTTTGCTGCAAATATTTTGCAAAATCCTTCCATTCTCCAAACAGTAAACCCTTATCATTTTTTTTTATCAATTTTGTGTGCTCATGTGGTTGACTATCACATTTTTGTGGGACAATTGAAGTATGCTTTATTCATCTTTCAGTTGCAAAACTATTCTTTGTCAATATGCAATATATATTTAGGGCATCTGCATCAAAGAATGGTAAATTTGAGTTCCTTGCTCTGATCAATAGTAATTTATAACTGAATTGTAACTAATGATGAAGAGAATTAAGAAAACAATGACTTGGTTCATCATAACTCAAGGTTTTTCATGTATTTGACACATTTTATAATATTTTTTGGGAACCCTCTTGTCTTGAACATGTGAAGTGTCCTTTTCTTGCATATGGAATTTCTTTCATGGGTATTTGAAATCCAAATTTTCTGATCTTGGTCTCCCAATGATCTATTTATAGGATAAATTGTACAGTTAAAGACAATGACTACCACGCAACCTTCAGGGTTCACCCTAAGAGATAAGCGTGTTCGTGTTAGAGATAAATTAGTGGTTATATACTTCATTTAACTGGGAATAGATGTATCTTATGTTCGTGCCTGTAATACTGTTGTGATTTCTTTAAATTTTCAGGAACAGTTCAGGTTTAAGAGCAAATGCTTCAAGAGAGCCTTTGGGACTAACTAGAGAACTTAAAAGAGAAAAACAGGACAGGTTTCCAGTAACTGAAAAGGAACATGATTTATTTGATGAGATGAAACAACGGTTTTTGAGTTTCAAGAAGCATAAGTACATGTGAGTAACTTTGGCTCAAAGTGGTTCAATCATCGCAAAATTTTTCATTGTAGGCATTTCACTTCTTTTTTGTTTTTTTATTGAACAGGGAAAATTTGGAACATTTTGAAAGTCTTGCCAAAAGTCAAGAACCAAAGGTATATATATATATATATATATATATATATATATATATATATATATATATATATATATATTTCAGCTATCTATTTACTTTTCTGTCAGGAATTTTTCAAGTGTGCCTTCTAAGTAGAGTTGTGAATATGACTAATAATTTCAAGTGCAGTTTATGGTGATTGCATGTGCAGACTCCAGGGTTTGCCCATCTAACATACTGGGATTTCAACCAGGTGAAGCTTTCATGGTTCGTAATGTTGCGAATATGGTGCCCCCGTACGAGGTAATTCATTCACTGTGTTTGATGTACCCAAGCCTGGTGCCTGTTTGCCTAAGCATCAGAACAAACATTTATGAAATGGCTACTACCATGTATCCTTTTAAGTTTTATCTTGTTTTTGCTGATGCAGAGTGGACCATCTGAAACTAATGCAGCGTTGGAATTTGCTGTAAATTCTCTTAAAGTAAGTTACATATCTTTTCAATTTAAACTATTTCTTTTCTCTTCTCTATATGCTGCTGCAAAACCTTTGAAACATTGTTGTTGATATGCGAGATACTTAAGTTAATCAACCAAACTAACAGCCATAGCTGAATCTTGCGTGGATTTTGGATTAATTGAGATACTGCGGAAGGAAATATCTTGAACTTGGTGTAAAGCCAGACCCAGACACGTTATAAACAAGAATGAAGTGTTTCTTTTCTTTTCTTTTCATTAGATAAATTATGGATGTGAATTAATTTTGAACTGTGGCATGCATACTGTTGCTCCTGCTGTAAATTTACAAATGGCATAATCTGTGAAAATTTAACATGTTTTATTCGTGGCCATGAAACAAGAAACCATATGGAGTAACACATTGTCATGTAAACTTTTTGATTATATATTACTGAATGAAAAATGTGAAATCTTTCACAGGTTGAGAACATTTTAGTTATTGGTCACAGTTGCTGTGGAGGTATTCGTGCCCTAATGAGTATGCATGATGATGTAGAAACAAGGTTCATTAAGCTGCCAATTCTTTTTTCTTTTTCCCAGTTATTGTATCAAGCTTGATTTTCGTAAATTCTAACTCTTCTTCCTCTTCCATTTTCAGTAGCTTCATTGGTAGCTGGATTGCTGTTGGAATGAATGCAAGGTTGAAAACTAAAGCAGCTGTTGCTAATCTGAGCATCGATAGGCAGTGCAGACATTGTGAAAAGGTGACATTTCTATGGATTTTATACTGTTTGAGTTCTACATAAATGTCTGGTCCAACATGCATATTCACTTTTCACCGAAACTATTAGTAGTGTCACTGTCATGCCCAGTTAACACGAGTACTGCAGTTTCTCTCTTTTGTAATCTAAGAAGAAAAAATATTTAACAAAAAATATATAATAAAAACATATTTTATATGTGTTTCCAAGTTCCAGGCAAATTTATGAAAAAAAAATGGTCAAAGAAGGGATCCACAATTTGGAATTGATCTGCTCCTATTTCCTTTTTCTTTGTACAATCTGTCATACTATTTCTTTTATTTAATAAATTAATAGCTCTAGATATTTCATTTTCTGCATTTTTTTCCTTATGAGATACTGAATTATCTTAGTTTTAATTCTTTGAAGGCTAAGAAATATGGATATTTGAAGAAAAAAAAACTGAGTAATATGGATGAGGAAGAGCTTGGCTTTCATTTGTGAGTTCATGTGGTGTATTTCACATACAATTATGCTTGTCTTTTTGCAGTTCTTTTAAGAGTAAATTTCAAAATCAATGCATGCCTCTTTTCTCCTTGAATTGTTGCCTTGCAAACCTGAAAGGTCTTTGAATGTTCCATTTCCAGTGGCAACACAATAAATGGCTAACTTGACAATGATTAAACTTAATAAAATGTTAGGAATTTATAATTTGTACTTCATTCATGTCAACGAGTAACTTAAGCTACCAAATAAGACATAATTGTATATTAATCAAGCAAAAAAGAACGAAAGAGTTTTGAACATGCTCATGCACGATGAGATGTTTTTCATCCTGTTGTAAGTTTGAATTTGATTTGCTCTTTCATTTACTCTTTTTGTCCCCTCCTATTGATCAGCTTCTCATTTTACTCTCTTTTTTTTTATTAATTTTTGTTTCTGAAGTATCTGCTGTCAATTTCCCTAGATTCTTGCCCCCAATGCTAACTCCTTTTCTGGTATATTTCTTGTCTACAAATGGATCCATATCAGTGATGTAGAACTGCAACCTCAAGCATTTATGGATGTTCATTTTTAAACAAATAACAAGTCGAAAAGTTGTGCTATGTATTGTAAAGATTTAGTTGGTAGTATTTTAGGAAGTTCCTACGACCAATTTCTCAAAATCACTTCACACTTGTATTCTTTTTGGGTTTTGGTAGTTTTGGGGGATATATTAGGACGACTATAATAATTTAGATAAGCATTAAATAGACTATTATTTCCTTAAAAAGGAAAACAATCATGAACATTGCTTTGTCTTTGTTAATGGGATGTTACTTATGTTTTGAGTTATACTTTCCTTCCCAACAGGAATCAGTCAACTGCTCGCTGTCGAACCTCCTCACTTACCCTTGGATAGAAGAAAAGGTGAGGAACAGAGAGCTCTCTATCCATGGGGGCTACTATAACTTTGAGGACTGTTCTTTCGAGAAATGGACTTTAGATTACAAAGACGGGAAGTTGACTGACGAAAATGGAAAAATTGCGATAAAAGGCCAATCATATTGGTACTGAGTATGACTGTTTCTTCATCTTTTTCTAATGTGTGCTTTGTGTATACTGAAGCCAAGACACTGAAAAAATGTATTATAATAACCTTATGATGGGGATTTAATATCTTGTTGTATGTTGTTGTAATGAAAGTGTCCGAGTGGATATTGTAGGTGTGTAAAAGGATACTCATAACTCTCACCATTTGTGAAATATTTTTGCTTGTTTTGAGTGATGATATTAGTGTTTTCATATTCAGCTAAATGATTTCCTTCACCATATGCGATTCTTTGCTTCTAGTAATGAAATTTTTTGATCCGAATGCAAGAATATTTAGCTAAGGAATGTAATTTATAGAAAGCTCTGGGGAGTGTATTCAAGTAATTAACTCAGCCAGACTTCAGAAAGTTTGGCTAAATTTCACTGAAATAATTATTTTTACATAACTGAGCTCTTATGTAAAGGTGGAATAGTGGACAGCCAATCCATTACAATTGCTTGCAATTACAGTTTTCGTTCGATAATAATAAATATATTTTTTATTTTAGATGTTATGAAATAAAAATATTTTTTTATTATATTTATTATTAACAAAATTACAAATTTTTTTTATTTAATTTATTTTTTCAACTAATTCATTAATTATCAACATATTTAGTTAAAAAATATAAATGATTTTTTTTTTAAAATTAAATAAATTAAACTATTAAAATTATTATTTTTTAATTCTTATAAAATATAGTTAGTATCTATTATTATTATTATTATTATTATGAGACGGAGGAAGTACCATTTTTGAAAGATTGCTTAACGTAGTGTTGAACAAATTTCTTCTTTCGTACATACATTTTTGTCTCTCATTTTCTAACAGGAAACTGTAAGAGCAGTGACAAATTGACAATGTCTTATTAACTTGAGAGATGATAATAACCGATTCCTAATTACGAACAATATCTAGCTATTATACATCTGTTCAGCATCAATTACTTGAATATGCTCTCCTATTTTCCACGATTTGATTCAATAATGGAATCCCCGAAGAACAATTAACTTTGGCTTAAATTAATTAAGAATCCAATTTGGCTTGCTATCCCAAGACCAAACATTGAATTTGCTAGTACAGAAATGCCATGTAGGTAATAAAGTTGAACCACCAAGGCAGAGCCTTTTCCCCCAACATGACCAGAAATTGCCCAATTCTCAACTTCCCACCTCTACAAAACCCTAATTCATGTTCGAACCAACATGCAAATACTACAAATCCCTCTTAGATATCTCACTCAGTACCATTTCTGTCCAAGTTTTAATTACTCATGGCCTATCTCCGGTTTCCATCCTCACTACTATTGACAATCACCATACTATTCATGATCAATGGCCGCATGATGCATTTAGAAGCTCGCCGCCTTCTGGAGATAACACTGCCTGAAGTACATAAGCTTCCGAAACCTGAAATTCCAGGGTTGCCCACTTTGCCAAACCTTGAAATTCCAGGGCTGCCAACATTGCCAAAACCTGAAATTCCAGGGCCGCCCACTTTGCCAAAACCTGAAATTCCTGAGCTGCCAAAACCTGAACTCCCTAAATTGCCTCAAATCCCTTCCTTTCCTCACCTGCCAGAGCTGTCAAAACCCACATTTCCCGCCATACCATCCATTCCTAAGGAAGTTAATACTCCTTGAATTATATACAATTTTATTTGAATTATGAAAAGTGAACTGCACTGTTTTATATTTTCTATATAAGCCAGATCCGCTTAAAGCTTTGTTTTTTTTTTTTATCTATTTTTCCTTTTCTTTTTTTGCAGTATTTGCTTTGTGTATTTCAGTGTGCCTTGTAATTGAGTGACGTGTATTCAAATTATTCATGTAATGCATATTAAATATATTAGTTGTATTTCAGATTGATCTTGGATGAACGTTCGCAACTTCTCTTCTATGTGTTACAACCACGAGATCAATGATCTTCAAATCGTTTAATCACTACACCATCTAATAAAGAAAACGTTCACCTATATATATACAAGGTCTTGTGAAAAATCGTTGGAATAAAGTGAAATTATCCTAATTCAGCTTTCACTTAACAGAGTAGTCTTCAGACAGAGCATATATAGGAATTGCAGGATTTCTTGTTTAAAATCTTATTTTCATGTAGAAAAAAAATATTAAATAGATTTTCAATTGATTTTAAACCGTGCCATTAATTTTAAAAATTGTTCCTCTAATCTGAAGAGCAATTAATTATAATTATCTGTCAAACATTACAAATCATACTTCAACATATATTTCAACCTACATTTCGAAATTCCACTTCCATTTGTATGAAATGTATTGATAGTAGCTTTCCTTATGGTGGTAATGATGTAAATAGATGCCTTGAGGTTATTTTATCTTGGCATGGTTTGTAACACTTAAACATGGTTCTCTTCTTCTTCGATATCGTAGCCTTAAGTGTACGAAAATATTTTAAGTAGTGGAGTTTTTCTCAATTTTATGCTAAGTTATTGGTGCTTTGGCGTCTCTTATAACATGACCTGATTGATAAAAAAAATATCAAATTCCACTTTAGTCATATCCAATGACTCTATGCACATTTCATTTAATTCTTGAAATCCATAACATGCCCATCACAAGTGCACATTGTGTATGATTAAGTATAATCTTTATATAAATTTTACATCGAATAAAAACAATATTACCAAATTTTAGAGAGGTAGAGGATATATTGAATTTTTGAATTTGAATAAACTGAGATATGTAATAATTTAAATTAAAGTTGGTAAAGCAGAATACATCATAGAATTGGGATATAGCCAGTGGCGGAGCCACTAAGGGATCAGGAGGTGCCCGGGCACCTCCTGGTGTCGGAGGAGGGCCATTGGAGCCTCCCTTTCGACGGGGCTCCGCCACTGAGGGCACCTGTTACTCATGGGAGGAAGAGCTGCCATTTAAGGTTGCAGTTGGAACTTGGAGTTGGAGGAAACGACCAAGGAAGACGAAGCACAGTGGTTGTTTTTTAAACCACAGGGCGAAACAACGTTGTTTTGCCCTGTGGTTTAAAAAAATATAAATCAGTGGCGAGAGACGACGTCGTTTCTCCCCACTGAAATAAAAAAAAAGTGACTTGGGCAAAATGGTGCATTCTGCCTTGGCCACATAAGACATAAGAAAACCCTCAAGCGGCCCTTGACTGAAACCAGACCTTCCCTCCCCATTTGAGTTTCTAGGTTTTTCTTCCACCTCCACGCTAATGCACTATGGCTCTAGCTCCACCATGCCACCGCCTCACCTCTTTCTCCTTCGACGACGCCGTTCATCCCTCTCCCTAGTAAGCCAAGCCTTTTTCCCTATTTTTTTAGTGTAATTCAGTTTTTATTTTATTTAGGGTTAGAATTTTTGATTAATTGATTGATAAATTTGTAATTTAAATTAGGTAGATTGTAGCGTAGGATTATTCAGTTTGTGATTGAATGGATTTAAATTTTGTTAGATTAGATTTGAATTAGTTAGATGTTTTTAATTGCTAGGTTGATTGATTTGGGTGGATTTATTTATTTTTTATTATTTTTTTGTTGATCTAGTCTATGGAGAAATTTTTAACCAATAGACTGTTGGAATTCGTAACTAAGTTTATGACATTCATAAGCATACATGACAGCGGAAATAACAAAAATTTTACATCTAGAATTCCACCAAGGATCCATGCATATCGACATACACGATCAGGGTTAGCAATATTTACCTTAAAATTACTTATGGATTCGACAAAATGGCAATGTTGGTGTAACTTTTAGTACAAACTAGAAAATATTTCTACCCACGTTGCCTATACGTGAACGTGACCAATGGTATCCACTCAAACAAACTCGGTTGAATCGGTTTAGTGTACTAGCACCAAGAATCGCTATCCTCGCTTTCACATAATTTTCTCTCTTTTATTTGTTCACTAACAAATTCGGCAATGCCATAAAGGGAAGTAGAAATTTGGCCAAGCCCTATTTATAGGAGTATGGAAACCCTAGTTTACATGTACTAGGTTCCTCTTACTTGTCCTACAAGCATATGAAGTCCTTACTTCATTAGGAGTCCTAATTAACGTGCACTAGCTTAATTAAGACCTAGTCAACCTTTAACCTAGTCAATATTAATGTGTATGTGCCAAAATTCTAAGCTAAAAAGGATTAGATTTTACTTATTCTTGTCTTACAAGAATAGTGACTTCTTTCTTAATTAGGTATTTTAATCAACTTGATTAAATAAGACTTAGTCAACCTTTGACCTGGTCAACCTAACATAGCCGAATTTCCTCCTATAAAATAGGGAGTGTGCCGAATTTCTTAATGGGTTATTTACTATCATTGGCTTTAATTACATGATACATTATCATTAAATAAATCACTTCCTTATTAATCTATATGGACCCAAATTATGTCACACATAATAATATGCCCAAAACATTATAAGAAGTAATTTATATTAAAAGCCCATTACTTTAATGGATAATATCCCATATTAAATTTATGAAATAAATCATAAAGCCCTAAATTATTAATGATTAATCAAATTAATCATACTAATAATTTAATTACCATGAGAGAGAATATTTATAAACCAATTCAATTTGTCCTTGTGTGTGACCCAATGAGCCCACTTGAATTTGGCAATGGGCTTTGTCTCAAAACTTGGGCCCAAAGTCTATAAACCGTATCTAGTAATACATTATGACGACAAAAAATCGAATGGTATCGCTGATCCGATTTAACCTTTCACAGTTTGATATTTAGTCCTTTTGTCTCATGATATCTGTACTAAGCATAAGACATGGTTACATGTCAACCTTATATTGCTTAATGTGTTTCTTGACCCGAAGTAGATTGATATACAAATGACATTGATAAACCATTCATCAATTCATTTGAGTATGCATACATTACATCAATCCTACTCATTGAGTGGCCTAAAGATATCACTCTTCATAAGAGGAACAAATTCGTCACTCTCACTATCACTCCTCTACAAGATTCATGACATATCCAATCATAGCCTTTATTGTTACCCTGTGATTCTTCATGTAGGAGTCGATAGTGAGTTTCTGTAATATCTCGCCTGTTTCTAACATGTCATCTGTATCATTTTGATCAGTCCCGATTTGTTTTGATCGGTTTTCATCCTAGTATTTGGTGTTTGAAGGTGTTGGGGATGTCAATTTGTCAAAAATTTTGGGGTTAACTTGATCTTTGTTCAATCTTAAATGATTGGAGTGTTGAGTGGTTGATTATTGGTGTTGAAAGGGAGTTACTCGAGTAATCTGTGTGTTACTCAAGTAAGAGGAGCCTCAGATTACTCGAGTCAGCAATATTGTTACTCGAGTAAGTCGACTCTCCAGATGAATTTCTAGAGAAGTCTTACTCAAGTAAGGAATTCTCCTACTCGAGTAAGCGGGGCAGAAATGCAGAAGTGGTTCTGTTTTGGGCAGGGGTTCTATATGTACCCCCTACCCGACCCTTTTCGCTCTCTCATTGGATCCTTTGAGGACTAATTGGTAAATTTTGAAATGTTTGAGGACTAAAACATAATTTTACAGAGGTCGGGGACCGAACTGTAATTTTACGAGATGTTTGATTTTTGAGGCGAGAGCGTTTGATCTTCATCCATGATGGATTTCTTTGAGTCTGTGTCAGCATCTGCACACCATGCATTCAGTATTGCCATAGTACCACATTTTGACAATTGTCATGTAATA
>CAODLS010906205.1:0-22732 GCA_948243855.1 Flueggea neowawraea | reverse complement strand
GCACACCTTGCATAAGGTCACCCAATACAAAAAGGGAAAGGATAGCCTTGCTGCTCAGGGGAAGCGTCGTTATGATCGCAAACAATCAGGTTATGGAGGTCAGACCAAGCCTGTTTTCCACAAAAAGGTAAAGTTTCTTGTTATTGTTTTCATTCTGCTTGCAAATATGAAATGTGAATGACCTTTATAGTTTTTCTTGTCAGCATTATTTTGGTTTTATTTTCCACATTGTATTCAAATGCTTTGATCGTATAATAGAGAATTGTTTTCTCTTTCCACGTTATTATAGTAAAATGTTTTGTTTTTGTGCCGGATGAGGCTTAGGATGACTTGAATTATTTGCCTTCATTGTCTGATTGCTGTGACAGAGAGACATGTCTATTATTTCTTAGGTCTCCTTTTGTTTCTATCATCATATCTTTTCCTTTGAATTTAAATGGTAGTTTTTTTTTTAAATCCTTGTACTGAAATGCAATGATCATGGCTTTGCAAAGCGTTTTTCTTTGGTTGTTCTCTCATTGTATCGGAAGGAGGTCTAGGATGACTTGGAATTATTTGCCTACATTGTCTGATTGTCTATGACAGAGAGACATATCAATAAGTTCTGAGGCCTTCCTTTTCTGTTCGGTCATTATAACTTATCTTCTGAATTTAAATGGTTATGTACTGAATCTTTATCTCCGTGCAGGCAAAAACCACAAAGAAGATTGTCTTGAGGTTGCAATGCCAGGGGTGCAAACATGTGTCTCAGCACCCAATCAAGGTTATTTTCTGAACTTCTCGTCTTCCTTACACTTCCTCCTCGGATTCTTTTTTCGGGTTTTAATGTTCTTTCTGTAGTTTTGCAGAGGTGCAAGCACTTTGAGATTGGTGGTGACAAGAAGGGGAAGGGAACATCTTTGTTCTGAATGCCGTCTTCTTTCATATATGTTCTGTTAGGATTCAAGAGTCTGTATCGGATAATTGGCTTGTTTAGTTTTTTTTTTTGTAATCACTGAAGATTATTATATTATGGCTGCAATGGGATTTTTTTATTTTATAATTTACGCCTGAACAATGCAAATTTTTTTAAATCAAAATGATATTTTTGTTATGGTGTCCCATTTTTTATCTGCAAGCAGACATGGGAAACTTTAATAGGATTATAAAACTCTAATTGTGGTTAACAGGATCATTTGTTGTTTATTGCAGTGTATGCATGTAATATCGCAAAGAAACGATGGATTAGAGGCCTAATAGCAACTTAATCTCACTTGTAAGAACTAACAATATGGCTTTTTAAGTATAGTTGCATAAACATAAGCAAGAAGGTATGAGTCTAAACTTGACTTATGCATCCATAATCAGACAGATTATATGTCCCTCTCAACCAAAGTTTAGTATGCGCTTACTGTGTGATGGTCTCAAAAATTAGAACATTAACGGATGTGAACATTATTAAATGCTTTTGTATGATGTACTGGCTCTCATAAACCTCAATTTCTTTTCCTTCCCACCAGCAACTAAGCCGCCATGAGAGGCTTAATCGATAGCGCCAAGCTCTTCTACAACACCATAACCTAAAAGGGCAGACGAGGGAGACCGTCAGTAAAAAAATTGTGGGGAATACCTGAAAATTGAGGAGTTGAAGTCATAGCAAACGTGTTTAATTAATTAAACTAGTGTACAAGTGATCAAATCGCAACTCGAAACCTTCCTCTCTCTCCCAGCGAGTCACCATCGATGCGTACAAGGTTGACTCCAAATACTTAGCCGCCAGTTCATGTTCATGGTATCAAAAGAACAAAAATTGGCGACCAAGTATTCGAGAAACAAATTTTCTTGGTTGCAACGCATCTAATATGTATATATATAAAGATTAACCATAATCTTCTCTCTCAATGATTCAATCAATTCAAAATCAATTGCCTTCGTGTGTCTTCTTATTGTTTTTTTCTTATACTTGGAAAAAATGGTTATTGGTTCTATCTTTGGAGTTGTAACCTCGTTTTCTGAAAGAAGTTTTTTTTTTAATCTACATATGTTTTTTTTTTGTCTAAATTCAATCCAACTGGACTTGTAGTGCTCTCACATAAATAACTTCAGTATATAATTAACGAGAAAGTGGTTTTGAGCATCTATAGTTTGATGTATCGAAAAATAATATTGGGTTGAACAGTTGCACTGTTTTATATAAATTATTTTGGTTTCTTGGTGTTTCTCTTTGTTTTGAAATGCTTTGATCATAAAACTACACACAGTTTGTTTGTTCCTTGTTTATATTATAAAATTCTTTTTCTTTTGCTCGGAGGAGGCTTAGGATGACTTGAATTAGTACGACATCGTCTGATCAATTATGACTTAGAGACATGTCTGAATCCTCCTTTTGTTTCTGTAATTATACATCTTTCCCTTTCAATACAAATGGCAAATGCTAGTGTTTCTTTCTTCTCCTTGTAAATGAGTATCGCTCTAGTTTGGTCAGTTTTTAAGCCGAGATTCGTCCATGTTGAGAACCCTTGAAAATTAGGTTGGCGTCCATTATGGGTCAACCCGACCTGGTTGACAAGAGATTATTTGAATTAAAATTCAAATTGAAAAAAAAATGCTAACTTCCAATCTCTTTAATGCAGAAAATATCAAAAGGACACTTTGCAGTTTTTGTCCTCTTAATGCAAAATTGTTGTGCTTGGTCCCTATGTGTATATTTCCAATCTCTGTATTACAATAGACACTTACATCGTGGATGGTGGATAACTTTCATTTGTGATTTTGTCTCAATCAGGAATCCATTGATTCAATTATAGACAACCAAACAAGGATTTACAAACGCTATAGTAGAAATCGTGAGCTTTCAATCTGTTTATTTTATCTGCCTTTTTCTTTATTGGTATCTGGTGTAAATTGGGCCAAAAGCCCATCAGGTCAGTAAACTCAATTCATCATAATAAGTCAAGCCCAAGAATAAGGGTCCACATTTTAGAAGACTCTTTCAAAAAAACACATTTAATGTATTGTGGTTTACAACAGAAAAAATAGATCATGAGGGTTTGATATCACGTTCAAATTTCAAAAGGTATTCCTTTACATCTGACCAAGTTTATTGTTGACTCTATAAATAACACTCATTCAACTCAAGAAAGGTATGTTTTCACTGATTAAGAATTTCCAATACTTTGTCAAAATAGTCTATTGACTTAAGTATCGGAGTAAAATCTGGGAATCAACCATCGACCTCTGATTTTGTTTGTTTTACAAGATTTATGTGAAGATTTGAAAACTATTTGATTTCATTGTTGTTTCAGGCAACAACAGTATCAAAACTTTAAATGATTTTTTCCTGACTTATTTTATGTTTAGAATTCTGAAATCTTATTTGGTTATGTATAATTTTTGATAATTGATTAATTATTTACTCAAAATCACGAAATCGATTAGTCAATATAGAGATTGAATTAGAAACTACATATCATAAGCTTTCTGTATATTTTGTTTGCCTACATTGTCTGATGGTTGTGATAGAGAGAGATGCCTATTATTTCTGAGGCCTCTATTTGTTTCTATCATCATATATTTTCCTTTGAATTTAAATGGTAGTTCTTTTCAAAAAGAATTCCTTGTACTGAAATGCAGTGATTATAGCTTCGGAAATTGTTTTTCTTTGCTTGTTCGCTCATTATGTTCAAAGGAGGGCTAGGATGACTCAAACAAAAACGTGTTATTTTATTTTCTATGCAATTTATGTAATCTAATTGGTAGTGTGGAATTTATTTCGGCTAACAAACATTCTTTAATTAATATGGCATAAATTGTTAACATTTTTTGTTTTAATTTTTCTAAAAGAGTAAATAATTAACAATTAAGGACTAATAATTGGCTTATGGGACACAACAAACGCAAACTATTGCGCATCATCTGTTTACTTTGTGATTAATGTTGTTTATCAAATTAAAACACAAAAATAATCAAGGGGTTAATAAAATTTAAATAAATAGTTTTAAGAAGTTACGAAACACAAAAAAAAAAGTTAAAGGGATAATAAAATAAAAAATAAATATTTTTTTACTCAATAATTTCTTGTGGAATCATATTATATTGTGTGTGGAACATAAGCTGTCGTGGCGGTAACTATTGTTCATGCCTCATGGGTCTATACAATATTTGAAAGAAAAAGTTATACCGTTCACTGAAATATTTTTTTAAAAAACAGATAGTTTGAGTATTAATTATCAATTAGGTTTACCCCATCCTTTAATGACATCACTCTCCATCATTTAATAGGGATAATAATTCGTATTAAACACATCGTAATCGAATCATATTATTTATATATTACACATTATTATATATGACATAAAAATTATAAAAATTAATTTTAAATTATTTATATTATATATTTATAATTCGTGTTAAAAATTATCAATCCTACCGTTTAAATTATACCACCCCTTTTGACATCATTCAAATCTTTCCGATGAGAAAGTGGAGGATAAATTCTACTATTTTAATTAATTCAGTCAAGTTCAAGTGTTCAACTTTTGGACCCTACAAAATATTAACAAAAGTGAACTTTCCACATTTCCTAACTGCAATTCGAAACCCCTCAGCTTATAAACCCCAATCTCCGAACGCCACCACCATTCTCTCCTCCTCCACCCTCTCCTTCCCCGCTCGCGATTCCACCGCCATGAGGGGCCTAATCACCGGCGCCAATCTCTTCGCCAACTCCGCAGCTTCCGTCAAGCGATTCCCGCCGTGGTCCAATGCCAAGTCGTTCTTCATCACCCGCGGCTATAGCTTTATGCCGATGGTGACCGAGCACTCGTCCCGAGGCAACGAGGCAAACGAGCCTATGACATCTTCTCCAGGCTTCTTAAGGAGCGGATGATTTGGATTTATGGACCCATCACCTGCGACACACGACGTGTCGTTGTCGCTCAGTTGCTGTCTCTGGACTTGGAGAATCCTTCCAAGCCAAGCACGATGTTTGTTAACTCTCCCGGTGGCCAGGTCTCTGCAGGTTTGTTCTGAATATTGAAACCCTAATTTAAATTGTGTTTGTTTGTTATCGTGTTTGAATTAAATTGCCGGAAATTGAGTGTTAGTTTTGTACTTTATAATTTAACTACACAACTAACTTTTTCTTGCGTTTGCCTAAGTTTTTGTTTGGTCATTTTATGGATGCACATCACTCTGATATATTTTCAATGTGTATCAATAAAAACCCAAAATAAATAAAAAGATAACATAATTGCTGGCATCGACAATGATCAGATATTTAGAGTTGTGTTTATTTATTTTTTAAATCATTACAATGATGAGATATGCGGAGTTATATGTTCATTTCTTTTTTCATTTGATTAGAAGTTTACATTCTCTCAAAATTGTGTGAATTTACAAGAATGCAGTTTTCTAAGGTTAAATCGCTAGAGATCAGGAAAAAATGAGTTTGAAAGTTCTCCTCTTGACCATAGAAACTTTAGATCCTTGGCCTTGTTAAAAATTTCACATCTTGATGGACACCAACAATTTCAACCATGATGTAAGCCATTACGGTGATATTTCTGGTAATCTGGTTTAGATTCTGCTGGTCGTGTCATTTAATTATCAGAGATTAGTTTTTGTTATCGTGTTCGACTTAAATTGCTGCAAATTGAGTATACGTAGTTGTGCATGGAATTTGTTCATCGTCAGAAGCAATATTCTTCTATTTACTGAGAATTCCTTACCCATGTGTTCTAGCAAATCGATGATTTTACTTAATGAATTGTTCTGACAAACTCTGGACTATTATTAATATTAAATGCATGTAGTCTATGTTGTAGAAATTCTGGCCAGATTGTGTGTGTGATAATTGGACTGATTAACGGAAAAATCTAAAATTTTCATTGTTCTTGTACAGTTCTTTCCATTTATGATACAATGCAGTATGTAAAGTCTCCAGTCATCACTATTTGTGGGGGACAAGCTGCATCATTGGCTTCTCTTCTTTTGGCTGCCGGTGCCAAGGGTGAGAGGAAGTCATTTCCTAATGCAAAGATAACGATTCATCAACCACCGATGGACACGTAGGCCAAGCAAAGGATATGAGTCATGCTATGCAGATAGTAAGGGCTTGGGATACGCTAAATTCATTGTACGCAAAGCACACAGGACAGCCCATAAACGTGATTCAGAAGATGTACAGAGAACGCTTTATGACCCCAGAAGAGGCAAAGGAGTTTGGGATTATTGATGAAGTGATTGATCGAAGACCAGTGGCGTAGGTGACAGATGGTGTTGGTGTTGAAGGAAGGCAAAGATAAGAGTGGCATAATCTTTTTGGACTTGTTTGGTGATTTTGAAAGATATCATATTTGGTAGTTTAATGTAGGAAAATGCTAGTTGTTTAGCATCACTTATCGGCTTTTGTATATATATTTAGCTTATAGAAACCAAATTAACTGAATTGCTGTTTCATCTCTAGGCTTGATGTTGATCAGGGTACGTGCACTGTTAAAACTAGAAAATTTGGAAAGCTAACCATAAGATTTTGCACTGCATTGGCCTTGTGTGTAGTCTTTCTGCCTTGTGTTTTCTCCTTTGTTTTACTCTGGTGACTGCATTATTTTTATTGCCTAATTTTACCCTTTTTTTTAATATTGTGGAAGCATTAAATGCCCCGTAATTGCTATCGGAAAAAGTAGGTAAATGCCTTTTTTGGATTATTTATTTATTTTTTATACGAGTAGGATATTGAATAGAGCTAGTTGAGCTAGTGTTAATGGTTTTTTTCATTATTTACCATGGCATAGTAGCCCATGGAGAGATTTTTTTTTTAATAAAAAAAGACGTATTTCATGAAAAATTATTAATAATTCTTATTTATGGTCATAATTGAGAGATTATTCTAATTACTTTTTTACCAAAAAAAATATTACTTTTTTTTATTATTTAAAACAATGCAAATGGGTCTCATTTCTTTTTCCTCTGATACAAATATATACACTCCAGTCTTATATATGCATTAATTTTCAATCAAAATTACACGTATAATTATAATAATTTTCACAATTAAAATTATATATATATATATATTTTTTTTTTTTTTATAAGGGCGAAGGGGCGTAAAATAAAACGCCGACACTAAACACCGACGCCGACAGTAATAAACCCTTACGACTTAAACGAACGCACAAATTATCTTTATCAAAATAACCAAACAGCCCACCCACCCGTCTCCAATACACCCCCCTCTTTCGCTCTCTTCTCCTCCAATCTAATCTCTCCGCGCCACCGCCTTTCTGTCTCTCCCTCGCCGCCTCCCAATTCTCAATGCCGAACCCACTCCTAATCTCACCGCCTCCGATTCCTTAGTTGGCGGAACCCTGACCGGCGCCCAATTGACGGTTCTTCTCCGGCGAGGATTTCTCCCAGGGTTTCTTTTTTTCTATTTTTGTATTGGGTTGTTTTTAGATTCTCCAATTCGATTGGCTTCGCATATTGTTGGTGTTGTTTTTTGCGTTTGCGTGTGGGTGTGATCGAGGCGAGGGCAATTAGCGTGTGAGTACGCCTATGGCTCCGGGGCGTAAAAAAGGAGCGAATAAGGCTAAGGGCAAGAGTCAGTTGAGTTTGGGCGATCTTGTCCTTGCTAAAGTCAAGGGTTTCCCCTTTTGGCCTGCCAAGGTTCGTGCTTTTCTCTTTCTGTTAACCCTGCATTTTTGCTTTTGAAATTTATTGTTTCTGCTTCGATTTTGATTTTGATTTCTTTTCGCTGTTTGATACTTTGATTATACTTGTTACGAGTTTCGTATATTTGGGAGAATTTTGATTTGTATGTATTATTTGGGAAGCAAGAAATACTGATTATTAGGGATTACAGGTTTTGGTTAGATTTTTTTAATGTAATTGGCTTAAAATTCTTTATTACCTATTTGTTGTTTCCGTTAGTTGTTGTGTAGAAGTACTGATTGATTGTGTTAGGTTATGTTGCCACTAGGTTTTGTGGGATTGTGTAAACCCATTTCTTGCATTTGCATTTGTTTAAGTGGGTTTCTTTTCTTCACTGGTCTAGTGTGAATTTGTTTTGTTAATTACGTAGTTTAATCTGTGCCATATTTTATTGGTAATTCTTTCGCGGAAATTTGGACAGTATTTGGGACATGTTAATCTACAGTCTTCAGTGGTTAGTACAATATCCCTGTATGTAAATTATGGGAGCTTGAATATACTGAATAGGTTACTCTTGTATCACTTGATTTTTGTTTTTCTTTAGTTTAGTTGCTTTTCTATGTCTTTTTATGGTAATTAGGTTTTTCACTGGTGATTATTTATATGGTTACGTTGCGAGGTTGGATTTCTATGTTAACTAAATTTACCCTGGCTTCATTAAGTGTTTGTTTCATTGGCCTTCTTTGCCTTTTGTTGTCATTATGTCATTGCTTTGTTTTATTGTTACATTAGTTATGGAAGCATGGCTGTGGATTTTGTTTTGATTCCGTTGAGTAGAAAAATGAGTCTTTATATAAGCCTAGATTGAGGCCTGTTGCATTGCAGTCTGTAATTCATGATGTTCATTCTTCTTCCCTTTTCCTTTTGTCAGTCTGCTTCTTTTGTAGCTATTATTCATGGTTTTAGTTTTCAGATTAGCCAGCCTGAAGACTGGAAGCATACCCCAGACCCAAAGAAGTATTTTGTTCATTTCTTTGGAACTGAAGAAATGTAAGTTATTTTTTCTGGGATAACATACTTCTTTTTCATTATTGGTGCTTGGTAGTGGATACGCTTGAAAGTTCATGCATGATTTTCTGTCATTTTTTTTCTTAGACTATACCCATATGAGGTGAAAAATTGAATTGATTTATTAAGCTTAAAAAAAAAATCTCCATTGTTTTGTTTTGAAAATTGTAGTTTATTTTTTGGCGGATTTGGCTAATGACTGAATCTCGCAAGAGCTTCAGTTTCCATGCTTGTCTTTGTCCTATGCTGATTATTTTGTGCCATATGACCCTTTTTGCTGAAGAACCTTTTAGAGGAGTATGGAAACTGCCTTTGTCATGTATTTTATGTTGTTTTATCTGATATTTTTTATGTCCCTTTTGCAGTGCCTTTGTTGGTCCTGCTGATATTCAGGTATTCACAGATGATGTAAAGAATAAATTGATACTTAGATGTCAAGGTAAGAGTAAGCACTTCACCCAGGCTGTGAAGGAAATATGTGCTGCATTTGAAGAATTACAGAAGGAAAAAGCAAGTGGTTTGGGTGATGATACTGATAGATCAGCAGTTGGCTCAGAGGCTCCATCTGTTGATGGGATGGATGATGATGGAGCAGAGGTTGACTTGAATGACGGCAAGTGGACAGTTGGTTCTAACGGAGAAACATCAGATGCTGGTAGAGGCACTTCTTCAATGTTAGAGCATGGCTTTCATAGGGAAGATGGAACGAAAATGGAAGATATTAAACCATCCTTGTTGTGTGATACTGGTAATAATTTATCTCCAGTTTTGGAGAAGCCTTCATCCGAAAAGGATGAAGCCTCAAATGCCACATGCAAAGACTTCAATTGTGCGAAGAGTGTCGTAAATGGTGAGAAGATATCGATGAATGGTCATAACTCTAAGATGGCAGATACTGGTTCAAAAAGAAATGTGGAAGGTGGAAATGGGTGGCAGAAAAATGGTAGTGAGCATTTGAAAGACAAACAAAAAGTTACTTCTGGTAACAACAGAAGGGATTTCTCTCCTGATTCTTTAAATCCAAATCCCAAAAGCAGTGGTGTAAAAGAAGAAAAGGCATTACTAAAATCCAGAAAAGCGGCGACTGTCTCTGCTGACTTGCCTGAAACTGTGGGCAGACCTGCGGGGATGTCTGACAAGAAAAAGAGGGACAAACCTGGTCTTGGAAAAACAATTGGAACTTTGCATCCATCTAGGAAGTCAAAGCATTTTGATGATACTAACAAGGGATCTGTCAGAAAACATACAGTGAGTGACTCTCCCAGCTCTAATGTTGATAATGATGAAGCAGATGAACTGCCCATGACACGAGGGAGAAGAGAGATTCTTTTGGCTTTAAAAGCTAAAACGGGTGAAGCCAAGACTAATATATTTTCTCAAATGGGTAAAGCTAAATCCAGTCCCTCATCCCAGATGGGTAAAGTAAAATCTGATTTCTCTGATAGGAAAGGAAAAGTTAAATCTGACGTTTCCGCTGAAACAGGTATTTTGAGAAGTGATGGATCCCGGACTGGTAAAATTAGATCTGATGCCTCTAATCAAGCGAGTGCAGCTAAATCTGGTGTTGCTGCCCAAGTGGGAAAAGTAAAATCTGATGTTCCCAGTGATGAAGCTGTGCTACCTCTATCAAAACGTCGCAGGCGGGCTTTGGAGGCGATGTTTGATTCTGGTACCCTCACTGTCAACAAAATGGAAAGTAGTCCACTTGAGTTGAAGAACAATTTAAATTCTAATAATTCTAGAGTTTTAGCTGCTCAAACACCTAAAAGGCGGAGGGCTGTTTGCCTTTTTGAAGAGGATGATGAAGATGAAGAGCCCAAAACTCCTGTTCATGGAGGATCTGGCCGAAATATAAAGGAAACTTATACCCGTAGAAATGATGTCCGAAATGGACCTCCTGTTAATGAACACAAAGGTTCTGATCAACCAGTTAAAGGTGAGTCAGGGAAATCTGAATCAAGTATTCTAAAGAATGCTGCACAACAACATAAGGATCCTCTCTCACCTGGCCAGCAAAAAAGTGTAAAGAGGTTTGATGCTCAGTCTCACCATCCTCATAGTCCTAGTAAATTGGATGCTGAGAAATTGCTATCAAATGAAGACAAGCCAGCAGTGGCATCTGCTAAGAGTTCTCCCCATCTGCTTTCTGCCAGCAGACCAGCTGTTGAGCAGCAAAAGACTACTAAGCCTTTGGTCAAAGCTTCTACAGTTAACAGTCAGAAGAGGTCTCATGCTGTGTCAGTTAAGGTTTTGGATTTTTCAAATGGTACTCTCAATCATGTGTCAAGTCAAAAAAGCAAATCAGCTTCAGTTGTAGAAAGGCCGAAGAGTAATCCAAATGCAATACCGCGGATGAGTGACTCCACTGTTTTGAGTGGAACTCCAACATAGTATGAGCCTTTCCTTGGTGGAATATTGCATTATATGGATCATTATATACTTGGTTTTGGTTTTACTCATGTGTGTATTCTTTTTATCAATTACAGTGCTGAAGTTGCTCGTATAGAAGATAAGGGCAGTTCACTGGGTGACGCTAAAACTCCAGATTCTGTTATGTCAATGAAGCATCTTATTGCGGCTGCCCAAGCGAAAAGGAGAGAAGCTCATTCACAGCATTTTTCTATTGGATACCCTAATGCTCATTTTATGTCTGTCAGTGATGCCCAAGGAATGAATTCCAGCCCCTCTTTGGCACAGCCTTTTTCATCTTCAACCAATAGTGCAATGCAGGCAGATGAACAAGGTGCTAACAATCATTCGAGTTTAGTTTCTCCATCTGCTCATGGCCATCAATCAGCTTCAGGTAATCAAGCAGATGGTGAAGAAAATGAGGAGCGAGTAGTTAGCTCTGGTCACAGGGCTGCTGGAGGTTCTCTGAGTGGTGGAACTGAAGCTGCTGTTGCTCGCGATGCTTTTGAAGGGATGATAGAGACTTTATCCAGGACAAAAGAAAGTATTGGACGTGCAACTCGTCTTGCCATTGACTGTGCAAAGTATGGCATTGCAAATGAGGTACGTTTATGATTCTGTAGACCACTTGATTTCGTAATTTCAAACTGGGGTTTATGATGGTAGAATTGCTTATTGGTAAACTTGCATAATATATTCATCAGGGTAGAACAGTTCTCCATCTTTGGACTGTCGAACTACGTGTGCATATTGTTGCAATTATTGTCATATTTTTTAGTTGGTAGGATGATTCTGATGTTTCTCCTCTTTTTCTGGAAAATCAGGTGCAGACTTGAAATTATAACTAAAGTTGAGTTTTTTATTCATTGTAATTGTAATAACGAGTTTGTGCTCTGAATCATTTGCTATGTTGTGCGGAGATTGAATGCACTTTATACAGGGTTCTTTCTACTAATCATTTGTGTATTTCTGAAATTGTTATCAGCTAATGCTTTTTTTTTTTTACAATACAGTCTGTTGTTTTAATTTATGATGAGGTTCTTAGAGTTCAGGATGTTTCCATTCTTACAGCTTATGGCATTTACAATGTTTATATTCTGGTTCAAAATGATCTTGCAGGTTGTGGAACTTCTCATTCGAAAGTTGGAAAGTGAGCCTAGTTTCCATCGGAAAGTGGACCTATTCTTTCTTGTGGATTCAATAACTCAGTGTTCACATAATCAAAAAGGTCTTGCTTCTGAACCACTTGCAGACCTTTTCTTTTTTCATTTTTTCCTTGAATCAGATCTGTTGGTTTTAATTTTACTGAATAATGTCACTCATATTTTAATCCTTGTAGCATGCAACCATCAATAATCTCTTTTGTACTTGGTTCAATGTGTATTCAGGCATTGCCGGAGCCTCATATGTGCCAACAGTTCAAGCTGCTTTGCCCCGTCTTTTGGGAGCTGCTGCTCCTCCTGGAGCTAGTGGTCGTGAAAATCGTCGACAATGTCACAAGGTAACATTTCTTGCCTGCAGTGTTGAGAAATTCCATTTGCTGCTAAGGATAAAGTATATATTGTCTTCTTCAGGTTTTGCGGTTATGGCTTGAGAGGAAAATCTTACCTGAATCACTATTGAGGCGTTTCATAGATGAAATTGGAGGTTCAAATTCAAATGAGGACATATCTAGTGGATTTTCCCTAAGACGCCCATCTCGAGAGCGAGCTGTTGATGACCCTATTAGAGAAATGGAAGGAATGCTTGTTGATGAATATGGAAGGTCTGTTTTCTCTTCTTTTTTTTTCTCTCTTATCTCTCTGACTCCTTAAAAAAAGAGAGGTGCTATATTTTGATTATCTTGTTCTCATGTTGTTCCATCAGATCCTAGGAGAAATTATTTGAAATGTTTGGTCATGTATCATGCATATTAAAAATGATGGGGATTAGATTTTGGGGGAAGGGATTCAAAACTTATTTGAACTTCTACACTTTGTTATGTTAATTTTCGCATATTTTGCTAAGGGCTGTTTGTCATCTGATTGGAGTTGAAAGTAGTATAAACTTTCGTTTCTTTAGACCCTGTACTTTTCGCTAAAATGCAAAGTAGTAATTCTTGCATAATGGGTGGATTTATTCCCAAGATATTGCGACTGAGAGTTTCATATTATTTTTGTCATCCAGGTGTCTCCCTGCTTTGGTATTTAAGAAAAAAAAATCAGGAGTAAAATAGTCTCATCGCTTCTGATTTTATGTTGAGTGAATAAAATTACCTCTCTGCTACTTTTATCGGGTGGACTTAGGTTTTAACCTTGTTTGTGGTTTGTTAATTTAACTAACCCTATTGTTCCTGTGTTGCGTACTGTGCCCTTTGATTGCATGTCCTTTTCGTCCTTAACAGTTTTCTTTTGATACATTGTCCTTCGCTGCCTTTTAATGCCTTAGTGAACTGAATTTTGATTCATATTTGTTTTCTTTGTTGTTGCAACAGTAATGCTACTTTTCAGCATCCTGGTTTTTTGTCTTCAAATGTTTTCGAAGATGATGATAAAGAGCATGTTCCTGGTAGCCCCGTTAAGGAAGGCATTGATCTGTCACCACTGGCTGAACCTACCAATGGTGCGGGTGAATTAGAAACATCCATGGCTACTCCAAATGATAGGCGCCATTGCATATTAGAGGATGTGGATGGCGAGCTTGAAATGGAAGATGTGTCTGGCCACCAAAAGGAGGATAGATCATCGTTTGTGAATAGTTCTTTTGAATCAGATGCACAACAGCAGTGTTCGAATGGGATGTTGGATCCTGCAAGTGGCAATTCTTCTGAGTTGCCCCAACTACCAGAGGGTTCTCCACCTCTGCCACCTGGTTCTCCACCTCCACCTCCACCTCCACCTTTACCTATGTCGCCCCCTCCTCCAACCCCAGTGTCTCCATCCCCACCTCCACCTCCACCACCTCCTCTTTTATCACAGCCGCCGCCACCACCTCCTCCTGTGCCACCTTTAGGTACCTCTTCATTGTTGACTCAACCTTCCTTTTTGCCACAGCCAGTACTGCAATCGCATTCATCAATTCAGTCCTCACCCCAGTTGGCCTATCAGAAGGCCGTAAGTCATGATTTCTGTGTTATGTCGCTGTATCAACTGTTTCAATACCTTATGTTGTTTATTTATCGATGGATGGTGGTGTTATAGCCAAATATTTATGTTTGCAGGGAAACCAAATTATCCAAGTGCCTGGAAATAGTCTTCCACAGCAGTCAACTTGTTTTGCACCTACTGGAATTTGCAATTCTGGAGAGCCTTCAGGATTCAATTCTTCAAAGCAGTCGGAGATCTATGTTAACCCCAAAGCTTCTCAACTAAACCCACATTTTCAACCGCCTAATGCACCTTTTGTTCAAAGGCCTCTGCCTCCTAATTTGCTACAGAGTTCATCTGGCCATTTCTCATTTGCAAAACCTGCAATGCAGCAACATCCTCAACATATGTATCCAGGCTCATATCCTTTGCCTTCTCATCCTGATGGACAGAGAAGATTCGTTGTTGATGAACATTGGAGGGCACCCACAAATGAATATAACATTGATAATCAACATAATGCATGGATGAGTGGAAGAAATTCATCTCATCCAGGCCCTTCTTTTAACCAAGAAGGTATGCAATTAGTCTGTTTCAATAATATGACTTCAGAAATAGTGGACAAACGATGAGGAAAAAGTTAACGTTATGGTTATTCATTGTATTAATTGCACTGAACTTTCTTGTTCCGTTCGTGTATCAATTAAGTGAGAGAGGGTTGTGAGTTCTTGAGTTTTACATTTTTGTTAGTGCTGAACTATGCAAAGATGGAGTAGGTGATTAATGTTACCAGTTCTTATAATTGTGAAGGGAATTTGAACATAGTAATCCATTGCCATATGCTGTTTATATTTTTGGTCTTTTGGTGGAGTGCAGTCCTTGACCTCTTATCCTTTACCCGTCTTCTGGTGCATGCCATCCTGTTTATATGTTTGTACTTCATTTAGTTTTAGTCCATGACCTCTAATAAATTTTTTTATCTAGTTTTAGTGAACAGTTTCATTTTTTTTTTCTTTTCCCGTTAGGGATTTAGGTTTTCATTGCTGCTATCTGCATAATTATTTCCATTTTCCACTATTTCTCATGGTGTATGTTTGAGCTTTAACTATCATTTTTTCAAGAGCTATCTTGTGATGAACTCTGTTTTTCAGATTAAGATTGCAAATATTCTGGTTATATAATTTGTGTATGCTTTGTAAAGTCATGAGTTGGTACTTGGTAATGATTCCTGATCTTTTTATTCTGGATTATTACTCATGGTAACACATTTAAATTGTCGTAGGAATTCAGTGTGTTGGTTTTATTTATTATTCTTTTGGTTGGGATGTGTATCCGTATTTAAGCATGGTTTAAAATTCCCCCCAGCAGGTTACTTTCGACCACCTCTTGAAAGGCCACCCTCAAACAATATGGGCTTTCAGCATGCTGCCACTACTTTACCTGGTGGAGCTCCAATTCCAGGTAATGTTGCAAATAAAATTTGTTTTTCTTTTTTTTTTCCTTAGAAGTGACTGAACTATTTCTGTTGTTGCACACTGATTGTGACCGAAATGGACTTTTTGTATTTGATTTCAGGTCATAGTGTTCCGCAGATGCTACCATCAAGACCTGATATGTCTGCTTTGAATTGTTGGAGGCCAGCTTAGGAGTTAGTCTGAATCTTGATTAAATACAAGTAAGTTCATCACTTTGCAGAAATTTTCTTCTTGGATATATACTGGCGGCTTCTTTTTTTTTTTTTCTCTCTCTCTCTCTCTCTCTTATCATGAGGTTCGATTGTAGATGGACCATATTCTTTCATGTACATTATTTTTTTCTCTCTTTTTTTTTGTCATTTTATTTAAAAACAGTTGGCCAAGTTTTTGGATGTGTTTTTTAGCAGTCTCTCTCTCTCTCTCTGGATGATAAATGTTTCCTTGATTTTTTTTCTAGGGCTGCATTTTGGATAACAAAGTTGTGAATTTTCATTATAATACACATAAGGAAGATTCAGTTGTGGACACTTGAAGGCAGTATTAGACCTTTTGGAGACTCTTGGCAGGACTGTATATATTGTAATTTTTCCTGACAAAATTATCCGGGAACATTTGCTTCTGAGTTTAGGCCCATGTTTCTGACTTGGTTAGTACGTCTGTTTCTTAACTCTTGTAAGTATATACTGAGCTTTTTATATATAAATGGATTTGCTTAAAAGTAGCAGATTTTGCTATACTAGTTTTCATTGGGCATCCTGAGAGGCAATATTATATGCATATTATACCTGCAATGCTGTTGTAGAATAACTACATAATTCTCTGAAAAAAATATTCAGATTCACAAGGGGTTTGTTCAGCAAATATTTAATTTGTCTGCATAAATGAATGTCTTGCTATGCAGATTATCTCGAGGTGCTCATAAGTTGACTTATTGTTACTAATTATGCATGAAGGACCTTTATATTGGTGAAAATTAACGGGGTGATGATTTATCTTAAAAGTGGCTTTTGTTTGATTAGTATTTTCCAAGACATTTCTGTTTTTGCAACATGATAAACAACTTTGTTCAAGAATAGTGAAGCAAATTTACAACTTCAAATCTATTCCACTTGCCTTCATCTTTTGGGGCCATTGTATTTGAGATTTGCTATCATTTTATGCATAAATCTATGGAAATGTCTGAAAACTTCCTAAATGTTTAGCGTTGCCATTACTTATTTTGAGAATTAATGAATTCTAATAAGAAGTGAGCTAAAAAAAAAGGATTAGTTATTTTCTTTAATTTTAAGCCTTAACGCCTCCTGATGTTTGTAGAGTTAAACCCAGCGTAATGAAATCCAGAGCCCAGATGTTTATTATTGTTAACCTAAATTATTGATGTATATTATTATCAAATGTATTCTATTTTGTGGGAAAAGGAAGAGAGAGGAGTAGGAATGAAGGGGGCTGGCCTGTTTTGGCGGGGTGGGGAGAGGATTTGGGGCGCGTTTTCTTTTCTGGCATGGGAAATCATTGCAGAGTCTTGGGATTTTTTCCCTATCCCATGCTAGTTTAGATGGAATTGCACTTTCAAAGAGGATATTGCTTGAATTTTTGTTTAGTTTGCTTATGATAGGAAAATTAAAACTGTTGTAAGACTTCATGGTCTTCAAATTCCAGTTGTTATGATTAATTGTAGTAACCCCAAGGGCAATGCACAAGTGAAAATTTGGGTAGAACAAACCAAAATGAATCGGTAGAGCAGAGACATCAGTGCTTATTTAGTGTATTTTGGTGATTGATTAATGCTAGCAATGATAGTGGGATTATGCCTATAAAGTATCAAACAGTTTGCCTGGCTGAATAGCGAAGAGAATAGGCCCTGAGAGAGAGAAAATGAAGAGGGAAGACGGTCAAGTTATGCTTGGGAGCTCTGATGACAGTAAGAGATGGGCTCTGGCGATAGAGAGGGCAGTGGTGTGAGCAAGAGAAGAAGAGGTGGGTCAGTTCTTGGATTTACAGTATGAAGATATCGGCAAGAAGAGACACTGCTTTTGTGGTTTGCCAAACAGGAGTATCAAATTGGGAACCTAGCTTTTTTCAGAACTAAATTGGTCATTGCAATATTTGTAATTTAGTCCAAGCAAATTAAGTTTTTGTAACTGACTTCTGCATGCACCCAGTGGAAGATTTTGTGCCTCATTAGACATTTGTTTGGTCAGAGCTATTTGCCTGTTGCTAATTAAGTTTCTATTTATATTGGGAGTTGAATTTTATTTGGATTAATTCTTGGTCAATTTGATAAGTGTGCTTGTGTCAAAACTTTAATTAATTTATAAGCATCTTTGTTTCCTGTGTTCATGATGCATGTTTTAAGTCACCTTGTCATTATTGATGACTTTGTCTTTGCATTTGTGTTTTTCTATATTCTAGACATTATTTTTTTTATGGTGACTAGTGAGATGCCTTTTGGATGTGGAATTTGAATTTACTGCTTGAACTTTGTGCTCTTAGACATAAGACGTGCATTCTGTGGTGAATATTAAGTAATTTTTTCCAATCAGTAAGAATCTTCTTGGATAATTCGTAATTGTGCGCATACTTTTGGATATGATTCTTATTTAGTTGAGGAATTCCATGAAGGCATTTGACTTTTGCTTTCTTTGCATCGTGTCTAAGCCATGACTTTGTGGTTGTGGTTTCCTTGAGTTGGACTCTGGTTAGGTTCCAAATTATTTTGTGTGGATTTCAGTTACTTCTCTAGTTATTAGTTGAGTGGTATGCTGTTATGTTTCTGGCTACCAACTTGACCTTGAGAATTTAGCTCCTATAAGAGTTGTGATTCTGTAATTTTTTATTTGGGAAATTGCACACCACTTCTAAATAAAGTCCTGGTTGTTATATGCTGCATCAAATGTGTCTAGTTTTCTTAATTGACATCCAATTTTGGGGGATGGATTGATCCGTGCTTCATTCTTTTGACTACTGTTTGATCCTTGTTCTGGAATTATTTTGTATTTTTATCATATGTTATTGTTGATATGGGAAAAAGGGAAGTTGCTGGAGATGGAGTCTTGGAGAATTTTTAGGTGGTATATGCCAGGAGTTAATGCTGCTTCTCGAGATCCATTGTTCTCAGTTTATTGGGCCATGTTTGTCAGAATTTGTAAATTCTTATTAGTCCCTTTCCTCTTCCATATGACAATAGTTGGTAATTCTCTTTGTATACTTTGTCTATCATTTTCTGGAAGATGCCAGCTTTTTTGGGTTTAATAGCTGGAATGTGTTTCTGGATATGATAACCAGATGTTAAATCTGGTGGTTCTTCAAACTCAAACAAGTATTGGTCCAAGTCTAGCGGGATAGGGATAGAAAAAGCTGGCAATCACGTTCTTTTAGTTGAAACAACTGTGATGTTTGGCATTTCTCTTCTATAATTAGAGCAAGACTTCTGGAACTAGGCTTTTTTTTTGACCTGGTGGAATTAGGCTTTTAATCTATGCTTTTTTAATCTTGGAATGAAAATAGTGGCACTTGTATATTCAAACCATTGTTATCAATAGGTGTTTGATATGCATGTGTCAGTGATATTACTGGAAGGGATTGGAGAAGCACTGAATTTATTTACCATGAAGACATGAGTCTGCTCATGATTCTCCAAGTTGGAGGGAAGATGATTTCTGTGTTGGTTGATTGTTGAAACAGTATGGCCTCAAAATATATTGATAAAAGATATGTAGATGGAAGATAGCTTATCCATTTATACCAAGGCTTGTAGCTGCGATTTGTTTGTTGTGTGCTTAGCAGATGTTTTGTGTTATTTCCCCTTTCTCTTTGTTTTCAGAGTAATAATCCTTGGGACTTGTCAGTTTTTTCCTTGTTCGTTTCTCCTCCCGTGCATGTCTCTGTGTGTGTGTGTGTGTGTGAAGTTGGGGGTGTCTCTGTGAGATTCAGAGGTTGTGCTCTACTCTCTCACATTTTCTTCAATCCCTGATTTTAGGCTTCTGACAAGCAAACAAGATAGTGGAGATTGTTGACAATAGTTTTTATGGATATTGAAACCTTTCAATTCAGTTTCGAATTAATTTTTTTATATTTGTCTTCGTGCCTTTGCTTTCTGCATAGCCCAAGAGGATGAAATTTGGCGTTCATTTGTAGAAGTTTGAATGGTTGTTCGATTTTGGTATCGAATGATAACTGTCAATTTTTGTTCTTTCAGGTTTGGGTAAAAGCGTGAGCTAAATATGATGGTTGTGCTGGCTGTTTAGTCATGGTATGCTGACGCTGTGAAATAGTCACACTTTGTGGCAAGAGAATTTGCTGCAACATAATAAGGTAAATATTCAACATGGATTATGATTGTGAGCCAAGACAGTGCTCATAGTTTTGTTTTTACTGGATGGATAGGAATGCCTTCCAAAGAAAGTATGGTGTTCCAAAAGATGAATCGATTTTTTTTTTTGTAGTTTTTTGTTAGAATTCCGTAAATTCCTTTGTGAATATTGTATTCAAGTCATTGTACACTTCAATTTAATTTATTCTTGTCAGTAATGTTCATTTTCTTCATAATACCACTTTGTTTTGGGAAGTCCAGCTTGCTGTTAACTTGTTAGTCCAAGGAGCGACCCATTTTTTGGCTGGTTTTTGTGAAATTTGACTCCTTATGACTATTTGATTCTCATAATCAAGAACTTGTAAATTGGATTGTCATCTTGGAAGAGCAAATTGGTATGTTAATCTGTTCTTGTCTTTGTCATTCTTGGTTCGTATTTCTTCTTGGTACTTCATTCGGTGAAAAATAAAGCACGTACGTATTCTTGTTAATTTGGCAGCATTTTTATGATGTTCTGTTTTGTTGCCCTCACTAATGATATGATTAGGGTTGTAGTCGAGCTGAATTTTGGCATGGTCAAGCTCAGCTTGTTTAATAATTAAGTTTTGTATATTTTGTTTGAACTTGGCTAATTTATGGAATGAGCCAAGTTGAGTTTTAATATGTTTAGATCAGGAGCGTGTTCGTAAGTTCATTTATTGAAGTTCTTTACACTTGGGCTTCGTTTGAATTAGCTGTTTGTGCAGTGTTGCATTGCGTTTTTCAACCGAGATGCACCGTAACCACTGACAGCTACACTTTGGAGCTGTTAATAAAAGAAGGGAGCTAATATTCCTTTGAATTTATTTTTTTGAAGTGTTTTTAATGATTAAGATATTGTTTAGACATTTTAAATTTAATTTAATGGCTGAGTATTTGCTAACAAATTAAAAAAATTGATTCAAACAATTGAATCTAAACTATTAAATTAAATTTAAAGTGTATAATAATATTTCAAACGTTAAAAATACATAAAAGAAATAGGGTAAAAGAACTACAATACATCCCATTAGTGAAGTGGTGCGGAAATGCCCCTTGTTCCTGTTGGAAAATTAATCCAAACAGCCATTATTTTTTGTAGGACTTTAGTGATAACTAACTAATACATTATAGTGCTTATTTCAAAAAAACGAATACATCATAGAGATACATTAATGGTTGAAACCATTTTCGGGATTTTGTTCTGATAATCTTGAAGTTGTCAAATAAATATATTGGATTTATATTGCTGATTATGACAAATATATACAACATTGTCTCAATGTCGATGTTGGTCTAATGATTACCAACAGTCCAATTAACGAGGCGACTTCTGTCAGCAACATGCAGCTTTATGATAAATATACTGTGTCCTCTCCTGCTCAACACCAGGGTAATATTTTTTTTAGTTTCTTTTTTCTTCTTCGATTAAGATTTAAAGATTCTAGACTTTGCCTCCTTGTGGCTCTTTAGCGGTTAAAGGACCATGCGCACATCCTAAAGATGTGGGTTCGAACGACACTTAAGGTTTTGGTATATTAAGTCGATGTTGTACTTCGTCAAAAGATTATAGACTTCATGCCAAAAGAAAAAAAAAGAAGAGATTCTTGACTGGAAATTTTTTGCACCACTTTGAAAAATATGTAAAAATAGAAAGCAGGCAGTGAACTTGGTAGGGCCATAATAAATGAATGATATAGACATACCAACTATTATGCAATTGTGTACATCTACCGACTTGTATGATTTCTGACATTTTGTGCCATTCATTTTTATTCATTCAATATCATTCCTTTTTCAAATAGGCCTTCCCTACTTCTGTCATTTTTGTTTTTGTCCTCTGTTGGTTCTTCCATTGGTGAGAGACCAAGGGCAGGATAGACAAAATTCCCTGTTTAAGTAGGTCGTTCTGCAATTCACGTGTGTTGTCTATCAATTTACTTTGGTAATTCTGCAATTCATGTGGGTTATCTACTATCAGTTTACTTCTATTGTCTCCTATGTCTACTATCTACTATCAATTTACTCTGTTATTTGCTATATTCTACCTACTCTTAAAACACTCGTTAACGGAGTGGTCATTTCACGTAAGCTAAAATTATTGTGAAACTACCAACAGGCTGTCGGTTTAATGATTCCCATCTAAAAAACAGGTTGAGAGGAAAAAACTGTTAATACTCTAATTCTCGAATCTAACTACTTGGTCATTGTGAAAAAGAACAAACCTATTGTGAAACTCATACCTGGCAGCCCGAAAAAGAAATTGTAAAGCAATGCAGAGACAAGGTGACAAAAGAATCAACTCCATCCATGTAAAGACCAATCGGTCGAACAAGTTTTTGTAGCACCGTAACATACATCTTTAGTGTACATGGCAGTTCTCATCCAACTAAAAAAATTTAGGTGTAACAAAACAAACAATAAATTATACGGGTCATATGAACATTTCCTTCCGTTTTAACTAATAAGACCTACCATATTATTCTGTCCTTTTCCCTGTTCTTGCATTGTATTTACTCTTCCCAGCTAGCTATTCAATGGCCGATCCAAAACTAGATTCAACACAACAAGGTCTAAGCTAATCAAGTGCTGCTTTGTTTCTCCGACCAGTTATCGGTTTTGGCAATCCATCAAAGATTGGTCTTGCGATGGCTGCTGCAGAAAGTGCCTGTAAATCAGGTTTTAAGCTCCACTTGGATGTTGGCCAAATGGAGGAACTGCTACCATCTTGATCTTGCAAGCTTGATGTGCTTGAT
>CAODLS010906091.1:0-20226 GCA_948243855.1 Flueggea neowawraea | reverse complement strand
CATCTTGGCCAGAGCTCTACTCGCATCCTTGCCTGCGAACATCGCGTAAGACCCACCTGGCCCGTAGAAGGACTTGCCTGCCGTCACATCAAAAACCCTTCCCTTAATCGCCACATAGATTGGCTTCGATGGGTCGGTGCCGTTGTACTGGCTCAGTTCCTCCGCTGTGAACCCCATTGGTTTTTGACCGTTAGATGAATGACCGGTGAGAGAGGAAGAGAGTGATGACTTTCCACTCAAAGTAGCTTTTCTTTTTTTCTTTATATATAAATATAATTGCAAGGATAATTAAGAAATGCCAGAAAATAAACCATCACCGTGTAGGCTCTGATCCCTTTTTTTTTTGTTAATCCATCCTTTTTTAGAAAAACTTTTGTGAATAACTTATTTTGTAGACATTTTTTTTGCGACATTTTTTTTGCACCCAACTCTTAGAGAATCTAACATGTTTGCAACATGTTCTTTTTTTTCAACAATTTATCTCCTACACTTTTCAACCTCGTACATTTTCAAACACTCGAAAAACTAACTCAAATAGTTGGATGCATACATTTCCAAGCGAATTTGTCTCACTTCATCTCACCTTGTGTCCAATATTCCTACTTTTTCGGTTCCTGTTAAACAATTCCATAATAATTTTAACACAATTTAGCCAACCCGGTGATCCACAAACACCATTGAATCAATCAAGACAAGAAATTCTCTTATATAGTTGTTCAAAAATTAAAAGGTGGCAACCCCAGGAAGTTTAAGGCATGCATGCTACTGAACAAATAGTCTAGATAATCATATGAAATACAATAAAGATGAGTCTACCACTGATGTTTTCCTACACTGATAATGAAATTTAAACAATTTTTGAGGTGCTTCGTCCATGGTGGTCAAACCATGCATAATATGTCACATGCCAAGAATCAGATTTTACTGCTGTAAGTTTCTTCGTAAATGCTTACATCTGACCACTGGTTGATTGTGAATTGTACGTTTGAAGCGCATTAACGCAAAGGCAAACCACCACCTGAATATTCGACCTCCTGAAAATTAAACAAACAGGTAAAGGTTTGTTAGAATGACAAAAAGGCACTTCATTTACAACGAAAAACTTTATGGAAGTCCGAAGGCAAAGAAGGCAGGACATGAATAACTACTAAGTTCATAAGATGGGCACAAAATTGCAGAAATATCTCAATTGCACCGTAGTATGTTCCTTGTTAAGTTCCAGAATAATGAAAAAGTTCAAATGAGTTGTGTATGATTTTTCTGAATAACCATGTTACAATTTCCAGATAAAGGTGTGCGCTCATTTCACAAGTTTGTATGCCTAAAAAAAAACAAGCGTGAAAACAAGTGCACAAGTGAAAACAAACAAAGTGCAATGTGTTGAGTGATGATATCCAATCATAATCAGATATTGGAGGAAACCCCCTAATGTAAAGTTACAGTATTAAAGATGGTGGATTGCAGGCAAAACTAACCCTAATGTACAAAAGGTAGAATTAGCAAATTAAGGTAAAATATTAAAGAGCACCAGAAGCTATACAGGAGACCGTTTAACCTTTCCTGTTTTTGGTTTTGAATTTGCCATATCTTGCTTATGATACAATATTCTAAAACAGTGACACAAAATGATAGCAAGTTCATTTCCTTTTGCCTATTTCTCTTTTAAATATTTCTTTGATTGATTAATTGCAAGATGATTCCATCAAGAATGATAACACGAACCTGAGCAGGCGGTAGGGATGAAACCCAGTCTGATGCATGCGTAGGTAGAAGGCCCAAGGTGTTAAGCTGCATAAGCAAAGAAATTCACATCATAAAATATACATCGGATATGCTAAATTCCTTTATTGATAAAGTACCTGCATTTATGAAATATAGTAAACCACATCTCACCTTCCAAAAGCCAAGTGCTAAGCCTCCCAAATTAAGGGCAATATAAAGTAACTTAGGCCCAAGAAGATCTACTTTGCTGTCTTTGTAAGGCTCAAACACTGCAAACAAAAAGAAGAAAGAGCTGAACTCTGAGAGTTGGATGGTACAGAACACGTTGCACATATCCAACAATCACAATAATACTTTCAAAATTACAAAGTGACCATAAGACCAATCCACAAGAGCATGGAAAATGCTCATCAACTAAGATGGCAAGACTTCCACTAAATATGAAGCAAAGATGCAGGCTAATTGCATTTAAAAAGGAAGATGGGTTCCCAGACTAAAAAATAAGTCAATAACTTAATGGTGAAAATTGGAAGCTTGGCACCATAGCAGGCTTGGCTCTGGCATTGCAGAGAAACCATCCAAAAGAATAAGTTCAGAACTGTTTTGGTGGTACCATGAACCTATCAATTTGTCTTGATTAAATGATATATATAAGCAAATGCAAACAAGTACATAAACACAAATATAGTAGAACCTCTACACAGGAATACTCTATATAAGAATAACTTCTATTTTATTATAAAAAAAATTATTCCCAACTTGAGTCAATTATAAATAGAAACAACCTCTAAATTGTAATAAGTTATAAATTTTTTAAGTCCCGTATTAAGAAAATATACTTCTATATAGTAATATATATATTATTATGTTACATTGATATAAGAGACAATAATAATTTTGAAAGACTATTACATTTACCTGTAAAAGACTTGCACTTATCTATATAGAATTAGAAAAATACAAATTCTAGTTTAAAAGTCTAAATATTTTATATTTTCTTTAATTTTTTCCATTGAATATTCTATAAAAACTATGTACACAGCCAACTATCTCAAATCAATATGCCAAACAACTTTACATAAATATTTTTCGAATAATAATTATTAGGGAGTTTTTATTGTTATTGTTGTTAAAGTGGATACTTTGGGGTGTTAGGAAAAATTTTTGTACCAATACCTCTATTTAGTTATAACCTTTCAATTAGAATACAATTAGTTTGGTTCCAAAGTTATTCTTATATAAAGATTTTACTGTAGCAGCATAAGCAGAGATAAAAATGAAATTTACAGTTGTCTTACCCTTCCCAACACCTTGAAGTGCACTGATGGGCTGCCAAAGAGCTGAGAATGTGATGCCAATGCTAAAAAGATGCACTGTATTTCCAGCCATCCACATCATAAATCCCATCATCATCAAATTTTTGAAAGGGGCTTGTGCCACTTCCCATGCTTTCTGTCCATAAATTACAAACCATCAAGTTGATGGACATTACAGTTGCTTAATTCACTATATAATCTCATATGCAGATGTATGAAGAAAATACTAATGCAGATGAAGACTTTAGCAATTCAGGAACCATCATTGTACTTGAAAACTGCCTAAAACACACAAACACAGAGAATTTGAGCATTGCACATCAAAAGACACGTACAAATCGTTGCTCCCCCCTATGGCATACGTTACCACACTTAAAAAACAGGTGATAACAAAAATGCAAGAGTATAAACCCTACCCATAATTAGCAACCAATGCACCTCAACCTGTATCCAAGTTTCTGTTACATTGATGATGACATTGATCGCTCTAGAACTCTGACCAAACATTAATAACAGCCCAAATACAAAAATCAACATCTTAGATATCATAAAGAACTCACGAAGTCCCTGTTTGTCCAAATCAATTATTGCAAAAGGTGAAACTTTTACTCCCAAACGCATAATTTGCAATTACCAAATATGTATAGATAGATAATTGACCGAATCCATCAGATTATCCATAAAAAGACAAATAAAAGTAAAAAGTAAAGAAACAAACTTGAGACTTCCAATTGGCTTCAGCGTCCTTCTTTTGCTTTGTCACCGTCGAATCATCCTAATAAACAATTTAAAAGCAAAAACAAATCATCAAAATAAACGAAACCCAGATGCATTAATCGTTGAAAAAACAGAATGATGGAAGAAAAACCTGATCTTGAGAGGAGCGAGAGAAGCCAGGAGGGTCGGGGATGTCGTGGGAGGAAGGAACGGTAGAATTGTCAGTGAAATCGACGGCCCATCTGCGACCTGCACCCATCACTCTCTTGCCCTTGTCCATCGATTTGAAGAAGACGACTGATTAATTGATATGGCGCACTTGTGAGTTGCGACTTCGGAAGTGTTGGGAGTCAGTTGCTCAACACAGCCAATGACAGATCCGGTTCCGTACGTTTATTCAACCTTTTGTGACCCGCGTCTGGGCTTCGTGTTTTTTTTCCCCCAATCTCGGTTTATTGAATTTCTTTTTCTTTTTTTTACCCTTTACGAAATTAAAAATTTGTTTGTGAATTTTTAATAAATTATAAAAAAATTATCTAATAAAAATATAACTAAACAAAACACCATAGGATTTAAAGTGTTTGAATTAAAAAATCAATATTTAAAGAAAATGTTTTTTTATTTTTTCAACATCAAGAAAATGTTTTTTTTATTAAATAATAAACATATTGGTAAACAAAGTATATTTTACATTGTAAAAAAACTACACATCTTTATAAAATCATGATATCAAACAGAAAAACAAACTTTTTCATGGCCGTCTCCAATGTTGTTTTCGGGCTTATTAATATTATTATTGCAACCTACACGTGGGATTTTCTTGCAATAATCATCTACATAATTATTTATTCATAGATACCATATATACGAGCATCAAAATTAAAATATTAATAAGCTATTAGTTCAATGTTGAGTATATTAACCAAAAAAACCGTTAATGTTTTAATTTTGAAAATGATTGCTTGCTATTTATAAAATAAAATAAAAATTATTTGTTATATTTTGAGCTTGTTTGATAATTAGTAGTATATAATAGATTGTGTAGGTTTAGTAATGATTGGTTGTAAGTGAATAGCAAAAAAAATAGCGTGATAGCATATTTTTTCATAAAATTAGTTATACAAAAAATATAAGCAATAGTATGGAGTGCCAAACAAGATCTTTGTTTATGGACCTACAAATTAACGTTAACAACAGTGTAATATATCTTTTATCACCACATCTTTGGCATTTCTCAATAACTTATTCTACTTTGGTATGAACCGACGACTACATAAAACTCTGAAACTAGCACAGAAGTTCATGAAGAAATAAAACTGGACAAGGAAACCTAGTTGTATTGCTATATATACTCTAATCTGTTCCTACGTTTCTGCTTCGCAGAATGGAACTTGGATCACTGCTACAAATCCGTGAAAATTTGTCAGAAACGTTGGCTATTATAAAGCCTGCAAAAACCTGAGTCCAAAAGAACATCTTAGCCAGGTTTATACTATGATCAAACAAATAAAAACTATCAGAATTCAACACAAAAATCGAAGAACAAATGCTTAGGGTAGTGCTTCTGATGCTTTTGCTGCTATGTGTCAAAAAATCAAGGTAAAGAATTCTGGTTATTGAATTCATATAACATACCTGAATGCATCCGAGGATGTACATTGCAGAATAGTGACGGCCGTGCAAGAACATGTCAGCCACCATCGCCAGAGGTATCGTCAGGGACATGCCTAATGTAACCACCAATGGAGACGTCCAAACAACAGCAAGGGCACTGCATCATTTTCATTGCCATTAGAAATATATGTTTCTGACAATGAAATAAGCCTGCTTTGAGACATTATATAGTACTACTAGTATTTTAGTCTTTTAGAGGATGAAATAAATGAATAATCTAACTGAGTATTATTGTTTCACACAAGGCATGATAAATTGACTGCTCGACGTACCAAAAGTAGTCTGAAAGGAAACTTCCTACAAAGCTGTTTAGCAGTACGGCTTCACCAGTAGATGCTGACTGCGGTAATTTGAATGGCGGTTCGATCCTCACAGCTGTCAGCGGCCACTCTGCAGCAAATTGCTAAAATGAGCAATAAAATTTGGAATAGGATCCGCAATTACAAAGGCACAACGACTAAAATAACACAAGGGCAAAAGATATGATAGAAAAATAAATGAACAATTAGGTTGTTACCATTTTTAAGCATAATTTACTAGCTTCTAAATCACATCAAGTCGCATATACTTCACACCTATTTCACCTAATTTAAACTACATTCTCTGAACTTGGCAAATTTCCAGAACTACATGCAGACAGTGGTAACTAATTGTTTTGGATGTATTTTTTCCATGACAAACACAAAAGGATGGAACTTTCCTTCATCTTTGTACACCTTCAGATGTGAAGCTTTACCGCCTGTCACTGTCTCTATCATTTCAAAGTACAATTCCACAAAAAGGATTTAGAATCCGTAATCAACATCTCTACTATTTTTCAGTTCTTAATCAAGCATTTTCTCTTTTCACCCCTTGGAACAGCACTATGGAATTTATTACAATCACATCATTCTACTTACGTAGCCACCAAAGGCCAAGAAGTGTGAAGAGACCAATGTATCCAAAGAACTTTTGCACATCAACTTTGTCCCCTTCCGATCCAGCACACATTTTGAGCAGCACTGCGCTTCATACACCAATAATTAATGATCATCAAGAAACTTCAGAAATGGAATTTTCAAATTTTACGTCCTACCTGTGAACAGACCATATAATATGGCGGAGAAGAGACCAAAAATGTCCCCTGTGATGGTTTGCCTCCTTTCCCTTCAATATATGACCAGGGCACATTTTTAGAAAGCAAGTCGAAAGAAAAGAGGATATTCCAAGATGCATTTCATCGTAATCCTAAAACTGGTGTCACTTATACTGCCTAAAGTAGCTATCACACAGAGACATAGTTTCACAGTAAGATGATAGGCAAAATCTATAAATAAAACATAGTTTCCAGTGATCATTTAATTACGTACTTGGAGATGCTAAGCATTTCATCTGGTGCCCATGTTTTCCCAAATGTAGTCATGGCAACCCCTGCTATGCTGATAAAAACTGCAACTACCTTCACCGCATTTATGGAGTCCTTGCAAAGAAGAGCCCCAAAAAGTAGAGCAAACAGCCCAGAAGTTGAAGTTAAGATTGTTGTACTTGCAACACTTGTATTTGACAGAGCCGAGTTAGACAGGAACTGCATAGTTAAAAGGACTATACTTATTAAGAAAAAGCTTAGAGTGGACCTTGGTGACAGTGAAAAAGTATAGAACAAGTTACGGAGAATGCTGATATCTAAGAAGGAAAATTCATGCTGCATGTGAGACACGACATATAGCAACATAACTATACTGAAATTGGTGATAATCACAGATAATAGTCTCATATTACCTCTGTCATGAACCATATTGGAGCAAGATATAAACCATATTTTGCAACTTCCCATGAATTAAGTTCACGATTGAGCTTGACGAACTGAGGTTCATCTCCTTCATCTTTCCAAATCAGAGGCCATCCCTCTTCACTGTTGCTCAAATCCTTGTCAGCAATGACACAACTTCTTGTATCAGTTTCTGGAATGTGGCATGCATCACCGGTAAGTGGAACATCAAGTCCACTTGAAGAGCTACATGCTGAACTACCACTATGCTGTTGCTTGAAAGAGTGAACATGGAAAAATCTGTACAAACAGTCTTTTACAAGAGCTATTGGTAGATGAACCACCATGAGAGACACTCCCAAATATGTGAGTGCAAATGGCTGTTCATACTGTTCAATGATTCTCTGCAGGACAAGAAGAATGTGTAAACTGAAGGGCCATAATCCAAGCATTTGGAGTAAAAACATTGATAGCAACACTGCAATTATCACAGAAAATATTCTATTCAAATTAACTTTCCAACAGCACGTGGAACACTGTCTACTACAGATTTTAGTAACTTAGGAATATATTGCAAACGAACTTGTAAAACCAGAGAAAAAACTGGAGATGATATTAATTCAGCTCCCGTTGAAGCTACGGAAGAATTCTAATCAAGAAAGATCCATGTAGCCTCATCAAGCTTAGAGGTTTTTTAAGTAACTTTCTGCTATTTATAAAAAAAAAACAGGGACTTTTTGTTTCAAGAGGAAATTAATAAGGAAAATCGAAAAAAAAAAGGAAAGGAAACAACAGATATCTTCACAGAAATATTGGCAAAAAAAAAGATATCTTCACAAAAATTCATGGCATACAAAATGCCTTACAGGTGACATTTCACAAGCAAGACAAGGAGACAGTAAAGAACATAAATGACACGTGAATATTCTTGTAGTTCCTAAAACTGCTGTTCACAATTCAACAATAATAAACAACATCTGAACCGAAACAAAATTGAAAAGTATAGCCATAATTAACCTAAAACAAGAAATAAATGAAAAAAAAAAGCATGAAAACCACACCTGAGTCACCTCTGCTGAAGTCACCCATATGAAGACAACCGTGACGATCAAACCCAACCCGGCATTATACCTCCAACCCATACGTAAAATCACCACCCAAATCCTTAGAAACCAAGAATCAAAATTCAAAGCCTGAAACTTGAAATGGGTAATCTTATAATTGACATAAAAATCCCATCTTTACTTAAATTCTGTGCATCAAAATGAAAAGATACATCCTTACGAGTGAACTCAGCTAGTTTTCTGTGTCATTAGGCTAACAAGGACAGGTCAGGAGTCTTGGAAAGGCAAGGTTGCAAAGTTTGCATTCGTCCGTGAGTCACAAAAAGGTACAAACTTTGTGGCATTTGAGCCTTACTTAGTAGAGTGAGTAGTGTCACCAAACAATCAGCAAGTGAAGAAGTGTTGTTAAATGTGCGACAGATGGTGATGGCTGAACAACAAAAATCATCCAATCCGGGGATAACGTGGCAGAGTGCCAAGGACGTACCACGTGTTGTAAACTAAACTAAACTAAACTAAACTAAACCAGATGGACGAATAGCCGCATTAGATGCTATTGATGACCCCATTGCCACGCTGAGCAGTTAGATTAAACAAACCAGGGCCCTCTGTTTGCATTTCGAAAGTCGCCATCCCATAAATGGGTGATCTCTTTAATTTCTTCCCATTCAAGTGTATTAGATTCTGTGTGTTGCCTAAGGTCATCGTTACTTTGTGTAGTTCTATGAATGCTTGCTACCAAATGGTGTTTTAACTTTCAATCAGATCAAGGGTTGGCCGTCTCTCCGGAGAACCGTCACCCTCCATCTCCTTCGGAGGTCGAAGATTGCAGTTACAAATTCTCTCCATTGGAACAAAGAGGCCATGAGAGACAGAGGCAAGTCTTCAAAGGTTGAGGATGAAGAGAGTAATGAAAATTACTAAAACCATTCTGATAATGTTCAGCAACGAAAAACAGGCCCTGCCGATAAATGCAGAACATGCCTATTATTCTGAAACTTGATAATAACGGCTCATTGCTTGCAAAGATGGATACAATTTCCTATTTACCAAGGAAAGGGTTCGATTGGTATAAATAAAAAAAAAAAGCACTGAAAGGATTCATAAGCTAACGATTTCTGTAAAAAGATGAGCACAATAGAGTGACAAAAAGAAGAGAGAAGGAAGAAAGGATAACAAGTGTTTATTCCTTCAGATGAATGACAACAAAAACAATGAATTAAGGGTCGGAAAACAGTATGCCTAGCTTCACTATACATTGTAACCGGAACTCATCAAAATTGTGAGGTTAAGTCGAACAGGAGTATTGGGGTACAAAAATTCCGTGTCTAACCAGCTCATGAAGATCATTAACAATCTTAAAAGCAGTGTCAGGTCTTGCTAGCTTCAAGCAATTCTGTGACATGGCCTGAAGCTCATCTGCCTTTGGACCAAACCATTGAGCAACAATATTTGCGATCTCTTTTGGAGACTTAGAGAACTTCCCGCATCCATTTTCCACCACGTATGGCACATTTCCTACTTCCTGCAATACCAAGAGAGAAGAAAAAAGAGAATGAAAATGATCAATAAATTTTATGCTCGGAAATACCATATTTTTCATGTTAACAAAAGCAAGTTGAACAATTTTTCGGACTTCTACGTGCAGGAGAAAAGCATATAGTTGTGTGTGTCCTCAGTCTAGATGACATCTTACCATAATATTCCATTAACAGATCATCATGCAGCATGATAGCTATTTAAGGCAGTTTATGTTATTGAACTCTGCATATAAAACTTCTATCCAGATTACAAGCTCTGACCTCATGCAGCATGATAGCTATTTAAGGCAGTTTACATGTGAAATTATAGCTCGAGTACTTGACCATAAGAGCAACAATAGGATGGGCAAAGAACTGTAAGGTAAACGAAGAAAAAGGTGAACTTAAAAATACAAGTCAGCAACTTACTTGTCCAGCAATATGATCATTTAGAATTATGGGAAGGCCACGTATCATTGCTTCTGCAATCGTTCCTGGGCCAGCCTACAGAAGCTTAATTATTAATCACTGACTACGTGTCAAAGAAAAAGAAAAAACAATATACTTAAAATATAATGAAAAACTCACCTTCGTAATAATGCAGTCACAAGCACCCATGCATTCCTCCATTTTAGTGACAAATCCCTTCACCTGCAGAATAGGTAACTTCTTCAGTGTCTTACTCTTGCACATACAGTCCAACAGATTCCAGATATGTATAGTAATAATCAAGAAATCCACACACATATGTAATGTCCTAGAGCGCTGTCAACTTCACTGGGTAGGGTCACAGCAGTAGCATAATCTAATAGTTCATGAGTCTTATGCAATAGGAAGAAAGTTGTTCTAAAGGCCAGTTTGGTCAATTTGAATATTGAAACATTCACCAAAAAATGAATTTGAAGGAATAAACAGTCCAAGACTGGATGACACTGAAACTGAACCTTCAAGTTATAAGCATTCAGAATATGATTTAAGAAGTTTGAAATTAACAATCAAGTAGTAACAGTCTAACAGACTAATATTCTGGACTGAAAATGTGCAATACCTGGACAGGAATCTTCCAATCAATTGCCGACAATCTGTTGGCTAGCTTCTTGTTGCGCCCACATATTACAAGGACCTGACCTATTGGCTCCCCAAGAGACTCATCATATAAAGAATCCCCTAGTGACCGTGCAGTTGCCTCAATGGGGCCCATTCCTTCCCCTCCTCCCATTAATAGCACAGCTGGAAGATCTTCATACATTCCAAATTCTCTCCTCAGTTCTTTCTACAGAATTCCGGGTTTGAAGTGAGCTAAGGGAAGTATATACCAATACTCATCACAATACAACAAGAAGAAACAAATTGAATGACTTTAAACTATCTTGCAAATTGTCAAAAACTCAGTTGTCAGTAGCAGGAGCACAGTCAGATCATCCGAACAATGCTTAAAGAAAAAATATAAGAAAAATACACATGACTATTTCAAGATAAAGCCTAAGAGGGATCAACACTAAAAGATTCTGTCTCCCTTATTATAACCAAACATTTGTGTTTCTTATCATTATCAAGGGCCAAAGCCAATCACCCAGTTAAGCGTTAGCTCCACCCTTTAGAAAAACTTCCAAATTAAACATAAAGAAACCAACCTAATGCTTTTTGAACAATAGTTTCCCGCTGCAGAACAAAAACTATTGAAATAAAGACCTTACCCAAAAAACCAGATAATGCAATTTATGGGATTAAGAAAGATCAGACTCTTCAGGTAAAATGACAAGTCACCTTTGGTCTAACTGGCCTAATAAAAGAAGGCCGTACAGGAAGCCCAAAGACCTTAATTTGGTAGGGTTGGAGACCAGCTTTCATTGCCCTTTTTGCTACTTCTGTTGTCGGACAATAACATCTTGTTACAAGCTTATGGAACCTAAACATCAAGATATAAAAGATCAAGATTCAAAATACATTGGATAAATTAAAATGTTCTACATGAAAAAAATGAAACTAACCATGTAGGATGACACGTGCTGAGATCCGTGATTACTGTGGTAAAAGCTATCTTCTGCAAAAGACCCTTTGCTCTCAATATCCGCAGAGGAACATGTTGCATCAGTGGATGTACACTAATAATTATGTCAGGCTGGTATTTCATCAATCCCTTAGCAACCTCTCTAAAAGAATAAGGCAAAGAAGGATCAAGACAAGAATATATTAGCACATGACCAAAAAAATATACTAAACAAGCATAGAAAATCTTAAGGATCTGTCAAAATGAAGAAGAATCAGGTACTTCCATAATTAAATTAAACAAAGAACCCAGAAAAAGTCCTTGAAAAATTAATGAAGTTAAATCACAACTTCAAATTGTCATGGCTATGCAGTGAGAGTTTTCTAAATTACAGCTGCCATAAAAAAAGTATGTTTTTATCACTTGCTTAAAATTCACAGTTGAATGTAGCATAACCTTTGAAATACAAAAGGAACTCAAACTTGTTAACAAAGAGGTATAGTTATTTGATAGAGGATGAAAAGAATAAAAAAGAGAATCAAGTATTAAGCAATTGATTGACAGTCATTTCATAAAAAGAAATTATGAATATTCAAATTATTTTGGGAAACACCGAAATGCCCAAATATTTCACAACCAACAAAACATGAATCATCGAAGTAAATTAACAAACATCTAAAGAAGATACAAACTCTCACCGAGCTATAAATGTTGAAGTAGCTGCAAAATTTGATTGATGAATCACACGAGGTGCACTTCCATAATACGTTATTTTCCATAAAGGCCCATGCTTCACCAAGAAATTATAGCTTCTAGGCAACTGGTTAAAAGGCCAGGGTGTGTGGTCTGACCATAAATCCGTAATGAAAACCTGCAACACTCAATCTTTACAAACAAAACATGACCAAGAAAAAACTTATCTAAACACCAATTTCCCACTTCAACTACCAAAATAATTCAAAAAAGCAACTTAAACTTCCATGGTTTCATCAGCCACCATATGCATATCAACGAAAAACCAATCAGACAAACTGAACATTCACAACACTATCAACATCAAGAATTGAGAACTGACCTGATAATCATCACCAAATTGCTCATTGAAAGCCGCCTTAATAGCCTCAGCAGACGCACGGTGACCGCCACCAGTATCGCTCATCAAAATCAAAACCCTTTTAGGACTCTCAGCCTCAACACCATTCAAAGGCAAACCCTCATCCACCAAAACTCCACCACACCCTTCATCTCTCAACCCATCATCACTACCACCATTACCATTGCTGCTACAATTATCATTACCTCCACCATCACCGGAACCAACCCCAACTGAAGCGAACCCAATGGGGATTCTGTCGACATGAAACTGAATAGCCCTGTTAAGCTCATTCCAAACAGTTCTAATTCCTAAGCTGCCCCTACTACCCAAACTCAAAGCAGCAACCTTTCGCTTTCTCAGGCCAACAGAGTCATCGAAAAACAAAAAGCTTGACTTAAATGAAGAGTACCCATTAAAGCTTAAGCTCTGAAACGCAGAGTTGAAGGAAAACCGAATCAATTGAACCACGGAATCAAGAATAGGACCGGAGTCTTGTGTGGTCAGAGTTGAGGCCTGATGCATGGCTGCTGCAGTAGACTACTGGTAACGCAGCAAAAGCGAGGTTGGGGTTGAAAAGCGTTGAAATTGATCAAACCATGAGTGGGTTTTATCTGTACAGCAATACAGAAGAGAAAGTGATTATGAGTTGTTTGCGAAAATAAGCAAGGGAGAGATTGAAAATCTTGGAGAGAAATTTATGGCCACAAAGAGTGGATTGAGAAAGATCCGGAGAAATATTCTGGGAATTGAAATAAAAAGGGTTTTTCGATGGTTCTTTGGAGTGACCGACCGCCACTACAACCTAATAATGAACTCTGAGTGAGTGAGCGATGAGGAATAGAGAGGAAGAATTGGGATTGGCCCACTTTTCGTTTTTTTTCTTTGGTGGATTTAGTTTCGTTTTGGCTCCTATTTCTTTTCGGCTTTCGTTTGTCTCATCTCTCACCACCAGCTTAGCATTTTCTTTCGAGGGAGTTGTATTAATTAATGTATGTAATTTGTTGCATAAGCACATTTGTTTACTTTTTAGAGTCAATCAACACCTCGATATTAGAGTATTACTTTTTTTTTTATTATATCAAAATTATATATTCATTATTTTAAAAAATATAATATTTTATTATTCAATCTGCTTTTATAATTTATTTTCGTAATATATTTTTGAATTAGTCATTTTGATTCGTTTTTTGTATACAATCAGGTTGAGTTTAAAATCATGCCACATGATTCTCAACGATAAATTTAAATGTGTCATTTATTCAGTCTTAATTAACTTGATTTTGTCAATATGAATGTCATACAAATGCTATGAAATTATTATATAGTCGAAGCCTACAGAAACTCTATATATTTAAACATGTCAAAGAAACATAACATAATAGATCAGGGTTGCATTTCCCTTTATTATGGATCTTCAGCATGTGCTAATTGTGATGTGCAACAAACCTAAAATTTGGAAGGAGATAAACATATCATTAGCTACTAAATGTAAGTTATTCATTTTTAAGCTTTCCATCACATTCAAAACTTAACAGAAAAGTCGTGTTTCAAATCATTATCATTAAAACTATGAAACATTATACCAAAAATAATAATAAACCTTTTTTAATTTGAGATTAGGGTTACCATTTGTTGGGTAGAAGTAGATTACAAATTATAATTTATGTTTAAAAAAATGTGTTATTCTCTCTATATTTCTTTATAATGCAATTCATTGAATTTAATTACTAAATTTATCTCAAACAAAAAACATTTTCGGAGTATTCTTACTCTCTACCATCAATCCACTTTTGGTTTTGAAGTTAAGACTTTATCTCTAACCCAATTTTAATACAAATTTTATCTCTTTCGATTTTAGTTTCGCCACTGAAAATACTCTTACTGGTCCTCCATAACTTTTTTCTCTTGACGAATAATTGGAGAGAAAAGTAGGGGTTCAATGAAAAGACCATGAGATTTTAATATTTCAACACATTGACTATGTCAGATGTCAAATTGTGAATGAAGGTTTAAAGAAAGATGACATTGACACCACTGGGTTTGTTGAGGTCGGTGCATGGTAGTAGAATAGTAGTTTAGGAGAAATATAAACATGTGATTTCCATGCAAAACCATTGTTGCTAAGGTTAGGGTAAATCTCTTCTTCCACATTGCAATATTGATTAGTCGTTACATTAGATTAGAGTAGCAAGTCCTACAAAAGGTGGGAACCTCCTCACCGTCCACTGAATCACATTTTACGATTCGTTTAGAACATGTCAATCTTTGCATCGAATTGAATAACGTTGGAAATGATTTAATTCATTTAGAGTGTGTTTGGCTTCTTGTGTTGTTGTGGTGGCCCATGACTAAAATAGGTAAACAAAATTACAAAAATTGAAGCCAAAAATGTTTTGCACGTGCATGGATTTTTAAAATTCGGGTTTACTAAAAGAAACGAACTTTAAAGATTCAAATATGTAAAAATTTGATTTTTGTTTGTTTGGAATTCATTTGATTTCAAAGAAGAAATATTTAATGTTTATATTTGGTTTTTATTTGTTTTAATTTTTTTTTCATTTTTTGTATAAATGAGGACTCTCCGTCTAATAGAAAAATTCTAAGTTTTCATTCGTTTTTTTCATCCTCTTTTACACATATACCATCTGTAAAAGCTCAGTCGGTCCCAATAAAAATGACACTCCAAAAGAGGGTAAATTGGAGTTTTAGAGAGTTAAAAATTTTGTTGAAAATCTTTTGCAATTTAAAACAAATAACAAAATTCTTTTAAACTCAAATCAAAGTTAAATGCAGAAATAATTTAAAACCAAAAATCTAATCTACATACAATAATATAAATCAAATATAAATGCAAAGCAAAATGAAGAGAGTAAAGGAGACGGAAAACAAGTCTCTATTTATAGTGGTTCGATTTTCTTGATCTACGTCCACTTCTCTAGATCCACTAGAGAATTTCAATTCACTATCTCCTCATTTGCGGGTGTAGGGAAATAGTTTATAATACTTGTTTTTGCAGGCTCAACAAACAAACCATTACACTTTATTTTAAGGACAAAAATAAAAAAAAAATCAAATCCTTAGTTTTTTGTGGGCTCAACTAAAAAATCATATCCATAGTTTTTGCGGACTAAGCTAGAAAACTATATCCATTTGTTTTCAGGACAAAACAAACAAACCAAACCATTAGTTTTTGATGACTTAACTAGCAAACTCTTTTGCTCTAGTTTTCTAATGCTCACTAACAACCACTCTTGTTTTTCTAAGGCTCAACAAGAAAGTCTATCTATCCTAAGTAAATAACCTTACTTGTTATAAGATTCAACTCAAGATATAGCAAAGTCAAAACTCACACAAACCCAGAAATATGTTTGCAAGTGAATAGCTCAAATGGGTTAGAAAGGTAGAGATGAGAGAGAAAATGAATAGCAAACTTTAGCACAAGTCTCCTTTTTTTTTTTTCTCTTCCGATATGGGACGTCTATTTATAACCACTTGTAAAAATATAGCCGTTTGAGCCTCGAAGTAGCCGTTGTGAAAGAATACAAATTCTGTCCAATAATGACGTCATAGTCTTCTACGTGCGTAGCCACAATCTAGGTGCGTAGTACGATGATCCAACCGAGTTCTGCATGTGTTAATAGCAAATCTGCATGCATTACTAGAACTCTAGTGGTCTCGGCTTTGAGTGGATCATCATCTACATGCTTTGCTTTGCTTTTACGTGCGTAGACTCATGACCTGCGTGCTTTATACCACGTTCTGCGTGCATTGACCTGAATTCCAGAATATGCAATTTTTCACCCAGTGGCTTGCTAAGTGCGTTGTTCCTCCTTCTATGTGCGTAGTTGTTCTTCAAAGACTGCACCTTTGATTCTTCATATGATTTGTGTTAGAGAATATTCAAATTCAAATTCAAATTCCAAGGAGTGTCTTGGCTGTCAACTAGTCTAGCTCATCATCATCTAAATGTGTTGCACTCTCTTCTACATGCGTAGAATGTCTCTTCAATTATTACACCTTTGATTCCTACATCAGCGTGTTAGAGAATATTCCCATTTGAATTCCAGATGAGCATCTTGCATTTGTCCTCATCTGAAGCTCGTCTACGTGCGTGGTGCCCCTACTACGTGCGTAGAACCTTCTTCGTCAAAGGTCACTCCTTTGACAGTCTACGTGCATTTCTTCGCCATATATGTGCCTTTGCCTTTGAACAATTTCTTTTCTTCAAACTAAACTCTCGTCAACGTGCGTAGAAGCCTCTCTACATGCGTAGTTTCTGATTTTGCAATTGTCAACGTGCTTTGATAATCCATAACGTGCTTTGTTGCCACAAATCACAGAGTCTGCACTTTTGCACTTCTTTCATGGATGCTTTGTACTCATCATCATCAAAACTGAACTCAACACTAGCTCGGAACAAAGGAATCCCATCTATAACATTAATAAAAGGTTAAAATCAAATGATTTGAATCAAACTTACCTTTGGCATTGTCGTTTGGGCCATACAAGCGAGAAAAGCATCTCAAAATTCCACAAAGATGGAATACTTGACTCTTTCGATTTTGAATTATTTGATACATTGGAATCTTACTTGTTAGGCAAAATGACTAAGAGTCCCTTTACACATAAAAGTGAAAGGACAAATTATCTATTAGGCCTAATACATACTAATGTATGTAGACCTTTTAGTTCAAGTGCTAGAGGAGGTTATTTATACTTCATTACCTTCACTGATGATTTTAGTAGATATGGATTTGTCTATCTTATGAGACATAAATCCAAATCCTTTGAAAAGTTCAAGAAATTCAAAAGTGAAGTACAAAACTAACTTGGCAAGAATATTAAAGCACTTCAATCTCATAGTGGTGGAGAATATTTAAGCCAAGAGTTTGACAATCATCTTAAAGAGTGTGAGATTGTCTCACAACTTACTCCTCCCAGAACACCCTAATGGAATGGCGTATCCGAAAGGAGAAATATAACTCTATTAGATATGGTTCGATCAATAATGAGTCAAATGGATCTTTCAATTTTGTTTTGGGGTTATGCCTTAGAAATTGCTGCTTTTATACTTAACCGGATTCCATCTAAAGCAGTTGAAAAGATATCATATGAGATATGGAATGAAAAAAAACCCATAATTTATTTTCTAAAGATTTGGAGATGCGAAGCTTTTGTGAAATGACAAGTTTCAGAAAAGTTAGCACCTAAATCCGATAAATGCATATTTGTAGGTTATCCAAAGGAAATAAGAGGATACTACTTTTATAATCTTTCTGAGAACAAAGTGTTTATTGCTCGAAATAGTGTCTTTTTGGAAAAAAAATATTTCCAAAGGAATTATTGGGAGTAAAGTACTTCTAGAAGAAATAAAAGAACCACAAATATTTGCTGACGATATGACACAGATTCAAGATGATTCACAAGAAGTTGTAGAGTCTGAATCTGTAACACAAGGCCCAAGAAGGTCTAGTAGGGTTCGTCACGAGCATGAGAGATATGGATTTCTCATAACTAATGATAAAAGAATTGTTCTTGTAGACTACAATGAGCTTACTACCTACCAAGAGGCGATCGTAGATCCAAAATCTACAAAATGGCATGAATCCATGAAATCATAAATGAAATCTATGTATGATAACCAAGTTTGGAACTTGGCGGGTCCACCACATGGAGCCAAGATCATTGATTGTAAATGGATTTACAAGTTAAAAGCCGATGTGATCTTCAAAGCAAGACTTGTTGCAAAATATTTTGACAAACTCATGGTATTGACTATGATGAAACCTTTTCACTAATCATCATGCTCAAATCCATTAGGATTCTTCTTGCCATGACATCATATTATGACTATGAAATATGACAAATGGATGTCAAAATCGTTAACCTCCTTGAGGATGTGTACACGACACAACCTAAGGGTTTTGTCGATCCTAAGAGCACTTGTTCGTTTCTACAAATGCATTAATTTGTATCCTCTGTCTCTATAATTATAGCTCTCTATAGGGTTTAGTCACGAATTCCAATAGTTACATCCATGTCTTCAAGAACCGTGGAAAACAACGCAAGGAAGCCACCACATAGTCATCCCATCACATGCCAAGGCCGTGTCTACCTTAAAGACGACCGTGTCTTGTCTCGATGTCACGACCATGACCAACATTACGTATATATGGGCATGCATCGCATGTAACATGCATAGTTTATGCATTTATCTGGCATTGTATATGTTATAGTCATATGTTTTATACAGTTTTAGAATATCTTAGAGGGGGTTACGAGAGTAATAAAGAGTTTGAAAGTGAAGTTATTAAAGAAGAGGTCTAAATGGGTGGTTTCTTAAGTTCAGAATGGTGGTTGTGTAAATATTTTTAGGTGGATACCATGCATAATCTATAGTTTTTTAGGATGATATGTGTAAAGAGCATAAGGAAAACAAATATTAGGAAGAAGAAATGTGGTAATTTCTGATTGGACCTCCTAAGCATGTCGCCACCTCGTGCTTAGGATGAACTTGATAGAAACAGAAGTTAAGCAAGTAGGCCACATTTTTTCATGCTCAAGACATTTATTTGAGATAAATCAAAAGGAAAAAGGGAGAGGAAAGAGAATAAGAACAAATTTACTTAGCAATTTCGTTTGTAAACCTAGAATTGGTGGAGTTTGCATCTACTGCATCTTAGGAATAACATAAGTGTTTCTCTTCATTCATACATGTTTAATATGAATTATAAAATTTATTTATAGGTTTTATTCTAATTGGAACACGAATTGAGCATACAACACGTATGAACTGAAATATGAGTCTGATTATGCCTAGAATTCAATCTGTATTGCAACATTATTTTGAGACATTTAGAGATGTATTTAGTCAAAGTATAAACAATAAAAGTTGTTAAATTATTTTTCTAGTATATATATTTAAATTTTTAGATGCTATGTATGAGTATAACGTACAGTGGATACAAATTAGTGTGAACAAGTCTATTATAGTGGAAATAGTAGTTCAATATAGTACATAGACTTTATTTGAGCGATGTAGAGTCGAGTTTTTGGTATAGGCAAACCCTTATATGTGTTTTATATTTGGTTTAAATTTTAGAATAAAATGAGTTCGTTTGGTTTTTGATGGGAGAGAAAAATCCAAAGTGACCAGATTGTGTAAATAGGTTTAATTTGCATTTCGTTCCTTGTCGTTGAATATCAGACGCCTATGACAGTGATCTAAATGTAAGTGACTGCCTTAATTCATACCAAATTTCACTTATAAGTATATATTAGAAGTGTCCACATTGGAACACACATCATTAGAGCATTGCGTGCATATATGGGTACATATGCATTTTGTATTGAAAGGCAATTGTGTGAACATATGTGATA
>CAODLS010905909.1:0-10890 GCA_948243855.1 Flueggea neowawraea | reverse complement strand
TTATTATCATCTTGCAGGTGACTCTGAGAAATTTGTTCGTTGGCTTTTGATGCTCAGTGAGGGATTTTGATGCTGCGGTCAATGCCCTTTTGACCGGGCCCATTTGTCTGATTTGTTAGATGCTCCACATACCGGATTTCTGTGGGTCGTGTTTAGGTTTTTGATATTTCAAATGTTTTAATTTGAAATTAATTTTCGCACTTAATATTATGTATGTTTTGTTTTTAGTAAACAAAGTTTATATTTTTATTTTTTATTCATATTTATTTAAATATGATGTTTGGGTAGAAGTTTTGTACTATGAGGCTTGTGCGGGATGGGCCGGGCTACCATAGACGGTTCATTTCGTACGCCGGTCGCGGTCCCGGGAATGGGTCGTGACAGTTGTAGTGTTAGGGAATTTAGGTTGCATTGCATTTGCGTGTCATGTATTATGGTATTACCACAATACCACATATTAATAATTGTTGAATATGTCTGTACAGCTCCTTGTGGTTGCCAGCACGAGCAGCTACCTGCTAGCGGTGTTTAACTGGTGATCTTTGCTTCGACTCTTAGGTGAGATAATAGCAGCTTCAGACACATAGGCTGTGTCCTTTGGAAATTATTATGTTTCTGGTGTGCTCGGCTTATATATGAAATTTGGATTAATAGTGGTTTGATTAATTAATAATTTGGCTATATAATTATTAATACATAGTATTTTGTTGATATATGGTATTCACATATATATATGATATATATGTATATATGTACACATTCTCTGTATATGGTTTATGCTCTATATGCCATCTGCTAGATAATATATACATAATTTGGATTAGGGATACCTAGCTACGAGGCAACATAGCATTTGGTATACCAATGCCCTGTCAAGGTCCAGTTACCAGGGTAATATGGTAGCTGTGTGTCCGGTCAGGCCACATGCTCTGTTTGATCTGATGGGTGGCTCTATCCCCTTTCTATTATCTATCTGTTCTGGTCCCTATCCACCTTTGTTATATACTTTGTAAATGTATATTTTGTATTCTACTTGTTGCATGTACTTGCTCTATTTGCGAAGGATTTCAAAAATTGTTTTTAAAAGAATATTATACGTAGAGTGTATATGTATGTATACATATATATATTGTATGTGGTATTTTCGAATGATTTCAAACCAGACTCTGTGACGCACGTATGAGGCAATCTGGAGTGTTATTCCTCACTGAGTTTTACTCACTTTTTAACATTTTCAGGTTGATTTTGGAGTCTAGGCCCGTTCAACATTCCATCTCAGTGAGGCGTCCGTATTATTGGTGAGTGACGCCCTTTTGATCAGGCTATCCTCCTCTATTAGAGCTCCACACTGATACATTATTGGGTTGTCGGGTTTTCACATTTTGTATTTTGAGATATTTATTCATCTATATTTGCCTATTATGTCTTATACTCTTATACGATATTTTATTCTATTATATATGAGGTATATTTCTTGTTTAAATGATTTTATATTGTTTTAATAAAATTGTCTAATAACAAATGAATGGGTAGTTGTCTGTATCTCTGAGTCTTGTGCGTCCACCCCGTACATCGGTCATGACCGGATTTTGGTTTGTGACAAAGATGGTATCAGAGTGTAGGTTTTCGTAAGTTTGGAGTCGGTGTGGAGCATAAGTACCTTTGATCGAGTCAGTCTGAATTGCCTTCGTAAATTCTTTGACATCTATTCTGATACTATGGTGAACCATTGCGTTTTGACATTTTCATGTGCAGTTTGTTGTCAGTTATCTGTAGCTATGGCTTGATGTCGTCAGAGACGAGCTGCTGCTAGGCGTGCTTCTGTTGAAGCCGCCAATCATTCTGTAGCGGGTCAGCCAAACGCGTCTAGTTTACCAGAGATTGTTGCTTATGCACAATAGCTTGCAGCTCAGCCCGATCCATTGGAGCACTTTTGTAACATTCATCCGTTTATTTCGAATATTTTATTTCGAAATAAGTATATTTATGTACTAAGTATTCAGTTTATGAAAATCTATTAAGTAGAGTTTTTGTTCAATATATAAAAATATTTTGTCTGGTATTTGTTTCTAAAAATGGGTACATTCTGTAAATAATCCGTTTATTTTGCATGTTGCCTGTTGGAATATATAAAAAAATGTATTTTTTATGTTCTCTACAAAATATTCTGATATAGGATACCTAACTACGAGGTAGCATAGCTTTTAGTATATCAATGCTTATTTATTTGCCTAAGTGACTACTACCGGCTTGGAGAGCCGTATTGTGCCTAAGTGACTATTTCAGGTGCCTAAGTGGCTTGTCCATGCCTAAGTGGTTATTATAGAGTTCAACCGACTCCATTTGTCTGATTATGGTCCCGTCAGGTTTTAAATAATTTTCTTAGTAAGTATTTTGAAAAGTACGTATTATATTTGATTTATATTTTGAAAAAATGTAATATTTCAATCTAACTTATTTATTTAATCCATCCGTGTGATTGTCTGTTCTCTACTTTATTTGCAAAGGATATCATAATTAATTTCTGAACTACTATCTATAAGCATACGAATATATATTATCAGTATCTAAACATATACGTGCATGTGGTATTTTCTGAAAACTTTTTCAGAACGGTTTATGTGAGTCCCAGAGATGATTTGGAGTGTCGTCCTTCACTTAGTTTTTCCACCCCCTCCCTTTAACATTTTTCAGGTTCTGTTGATAGCAAGCATCTAGTGTTCTGTGATCAGTGAGATGTCCTTATCTATAGTGAGTATCATATTGTCCGGACCTGATATTCAGATATGTCAGATGCTCCATATCGGGTAGTGGGTTATGGATTTGTAACTATTAATATACTGGTTTAAATGATTTTACTCATAATTATTTATTTTGTATTTTGATATTATGATTATGTTTAATTATTCAAAGATATTATTTTCAAAACTTATTTTTGTTAAATTATTTTAATTTAATTAATAATCCGTCTAATAATAAGAATTTGGATAAATGTTCTGTTTTCTTAGGCTTGTGCGAGATGAACCAGACTTTTAATTCGAGTTATTTCATACGTCGATCATAGTCCGATATCAGATAATGACAACATTCAACATGTATTTAAAACTTTGATTTTTCAAGCTGTCGGACGTGTCATATCCACTGGCGCAAGCATTCCAAACGCAAAAGTGGCGAAGTATTGTTGCAATTTCTATTTTTGGTGATTGCTAAAGCCACAAATACAAAAAACTTGATTCATAGGTGCGCAATTTAAAGAAGGGGGGGATTCATATTTGCAATTTCTAATTTTTGTTGGGCCATTTGTGCAATTGTCCTGAAGGAATTATAATGATCATGATTTGAGTAGAGTACATCAATGTCCGAATAAAGGTCCAACAACTTTGCCATTGAATAGAAAGCAAGAGCAACATTTGTGGTGCATGAGGAGGCCTGAGAGAGGCAGATGGAGAAACAATGACAGATGCGCCAGCAGGCCTCTGAACAATAGATGGAGGAGTTCTATGAGACATATTGACTACTATTGCCTCGTTCTCATTGTCATCGTTGTCAGCTCTAGGAATGACAATAAATAGGGTATGAATAGGATATAACAATATTTTTATTTGTATTTATAATTTATATTTTATATTTATATTTTATTCGTATTTGTATAGGTGATAAAAATTATCATTCGTTCCCTATGCACATAATATTTATTTACTCGTAAGATATTTATTTATCTAACTTAAAAAATAATATATCACCAATTTAAAGTAATAGATTAAAAAAATATATGAGACAATATGAAATAATATATTCATACAACATAATATAAAAACTATAATTTATGACTGAATATTTTTAATGGAATAATAATGTGATAATCTATCATTTAATAAAGAATTTATACAAAATATGATATTCCTATAATTTGCAATGGGTAAGGAAATGGGTACAAGTACGAGTAGGATATTCCTATATCCATACCCTACCTGTATCCACATAGTAAAATGTAGATGTTATATGTACCCGTATCCAAATCTAGTTAAAGCAGGTAATACTCGCATTGACTGGGTACAGATAAGATCAGTGCTCGTTAAGTAAGGTATAAATTGTCAACCCTAGTCACATGTCTCACTGGTCCGATAGCTATTTGTTTTTATATTTTACAATTATTTTTAATATTTTTAAATTAATATCTAAATACTTTCTTTCTTATTAGAAAATTAATTTTTTATATTAATTAATTTACCTAATCAATTCAATAGATTAATAAATAATATTAAAAAATAAAAAATAGCTCCGAATTTTTTTGGCTAAATTTAATTGTTTTCTAACAAACGCTTAACTAATAAGTACTCAAACAATAATTAAGATGTACTTGTTAGTTTTTTTTTTCTTTTTGTGATAAGTCATGAAAATTACGAATTATGACAAAAGAAATTAATAAGCACTTTTTAATCTTTGCTTGATTAGCTTCAAAAAAATGATGAACTTGTTAATCTTTGATGAATCCAATCCATAATTCCTTGTCAACTCTGAAATTTTCATGAACCATCTTGATAATTAGAGTGGCACATCTAACTCTAAACAGTTAGTAGAATTGAACTCATTATTAGCTATAACTTACCACAACCCGGCGAAATTTGGTGCTTGTACACAACGACAAAAACAACACATATGCCCAAGATTCTTCCCACCGACAAGATGGAACGTCTCGGAAAGTGCCTCCACCCAACTTCATCTTTTGCATTCCCGACTCAGACCTCCCCGGCCCCTACACCATAGCTACATAGAACAAGATGGTTCTTAATTTAATTTATACAAGAGTAGATAAATTAAAATAACTTAAATTTTGATATTTATATTAAAAAAGTTATATTTTAAACAATTACAAAAAAAAACTTTGATATTTAACTTTTGTATCAAATCTATCTCAAAGTTAAAGTGCCGTTAATTTTTTATTAAATGTGGTGTCGGTAAGTTGATGTGTTAAAAATGCTAATGTGATGTAGTGACTTGTTGAAAAATTCATCCAAATCAGTATGACCCACGCGTTGATAATTAAGTTAATTATGTGTTTTGGTAAGTAATTTTTTTAAATTATAGTACATAAAAAAATAAACATGACTTTTTTATCAAATAAAAAATAAACACGACTGACGTGTTAGAAGTCTTCCTTGTCTACGAAAAATGTTTGTCCATGTTTCATTCAGCCCAATAAGGTGATGAAATGCAGTGTGAGTTATTGTTGGAGTTTAGAATAGAGACGTCAAAACTACTCCAATTTTGTTACTTTCCAGCTGTGGGATGTAATTTTTTCTTGCCTATGGAATCAGTTAGTTGGGATTGAATAAGAATTGAAGAGTCAGCAAGATAATGTGCCATCAAATTGGACTCTTCAAAGAAAATCACTATTTGTGTCCTCTAATATATATTTCTTTGAACATTGTCTCCTCTAATAATTGATTCTCACTATCTTTTGTTTAGACATAGCAAATGGTATGTGTATGCAATTCATTTGGAATCAAAACTCCAATCTATTAATACTCATGATTAATTAGTTGCGAAATGATAATGATCATTTCGAAATCATTGAACTTAAGAAATAATTAGGAGATGAATAAGTATAGTATTAGAGTTATTTCCAATTTTAAGGAGTCAAATGTTTGAGCCCAGGCAAAAGGAAAAGAAAAAAAAGAACAACTAAGATAGTAAATTACTAACATCTTCGGTATATTATTTCTTTTAAATGATGACTAGACCACATGTGTAAAATGGAAGAAATCCATGTGATTGATTGGATTTGGAGCCTTGGACCAAAATTTGAAACTTTATTTTGTCGAATTAATTAATTAACGTAGCTTCTTAATCATTACTTAACATTGAGATTATCAATTGGTGTCGTTTTGAAGCTACAAGTACAATATGCAATGTGAAATCATGTATGCGAAAGACATAAATAAGCAAATTGAAGCATAGTTGGGCAGATCCAAGAAGCCAACACAAACTTCAATTTCGAATTGCTTCCACTAAACACATACTCACAAATTCGCAATATTTGAAGAAAATATTATGCAATTTATTAGAGCAATTAAAAAAAATAAAAATCAACTTGTCTATTCCTTGTTTGTCACTCCGTAAAGGAATCCATATTCAAGGCCTATTGTCGTAAATATAATTCTATACCTCCATTTGACTAAATTTAATTAAAAAAGTGGAACATTGATTAAAAAGATAAAAATAAAAATAAAAGGGGAACCATTTATTAATTTTCAACACAAGATGGAAAATTTCCATGGACTACCATATTTGTCTTTGGACTAATGCCCGTACGTGGTGATGGATTATTGACTAACAAAAGTGTATTATTTATTGTCATTTCGACGATAAAAAGAATCCAAAAAGAAAAAGAAAAAGCTTCAAAATAAAATCGCAAAAAGTTAAGCGGCAATTCTTTGTTTTTGATAGATCTTTAACTTCTTTTCCTATGTTTTTATTAGTTAATAATGCCACGTAAATGGAATAACAAGGTGCATGTTAATGTTAATTAAATTGCGTCAAGGTTGTTGTTGAAATGTTTAATCATGGCAAGGAATCCAAATAGAACCATTTCATTTTCTTTTCCATAAAGTTGGTGGCACATAAGTCTAGGTTTAGCGGAGAGCTGGAAAAGACGTGTATAAAGAATATGCAGAAGAAAGGTTTTCAAGTTATGAAAGTGAAAATTCATCCGTCGTTACTATACACCTATAAGGTTGTTGTGGTTGGTAATGGTAGAGGACATCTATTTAATTTCTTTACTAAATTAATTAATGGGCCTCTACTTGTCTTGCGAGGTCACATCTTCTTGTGTAGTTACGATTCCCATAATTAATGACCTAGTTCAATTATAAAACCCATTTGCTTATCTTGATGTGGAATGAAATGGAACATTCTTTGAACATATGAGTTCCAAATAGTTTACCCATATTAAGATATATGTTACAAGAATTGCACAGGGTACACATATAATTATACATAAGACCTTTTTTTATAAATTAATTTCCACCAAAAATTAAATTCTCAATTAAAGATTGTAGAATTTTTTTGTCTGGTTTTATTGATGTTTCTGTTAATCAAATATTGGGATCAGCAAAACGTATAGTTTACTTTCTTGCTAGAGCATCCAACTCTTATATTAATCCTACCAGATGAGACATGTTTTTTCCTATTTTCACTGATTTTTCGTTGAAGGAGGACTGAATATTACTAATTATAAGAGTTTAACAATGATACTAGAAGTATCATGAAAAAAAATCTATTTTAACTATTTTTAATTATTAGTTTGAATAATTATAAAATATTTAAGGAACATCACTTTGTTTTTCAAGGATTTAGATAGCTTAAAATGTCATGTAGCTAAATCCTGTATGATATGTATATCATCTATAATACAACCCAGTATCAAACAAGATGTCAACAGGTTGCTATAACTTTCTTTTCAATCCCCTTTATTCATTTTTATCCTGTCTTTCTCTCTTCATATCTTTCAAAGAAAGCCATGACAAATTAACACTCACTAATAAGCTCCACCATCCAACGTATCCATAACACCCCACACACACTTTTATTCACTCACTTTGTATTTTTCTTCTTCCTCTCTCTCTCTCTCTCTCTTCTCACAAAACTCTCACTCTCAACACTTATTTCCCTTCCATTTCTTCCTCTACCTTCTCACAGATCACAACAAAATGGCTACTAAATTGACTCTATCAAACTTCACTTTGATGATTTCCATAATTACGCTTAGCCTCCCTCACATGATCATTTCTGATGGCACTTGCCCTTATCCATGTTACCCTCCGCCGACCGGCTCTGGCACTCCGGCCACCACAACTCCGTCGCCTCCGGCGTCTCAGTCAGGATCATACCCTTCACCAGCAGGTTCAACAACAAATCCAAGTCCAACCGGGAATTTTCCATACTACCCTCCTCCTCCATCTTATGGTAATAACTATTTGTACGGTCAGCCTCCTCCGGACCCTATCTTGCCTTATTTTCCATTTTATTATAGAAAGCCGCCACATCAAACTGAAGCTTCGTCGGCCACCGTTAATGTGAGAAGTTCAGTTGTCATGATTGTGATGACTAGTGTTGTTGCTGCCATGGTTTATTATCTTCAATAATTTTTATTAATTGCAAGTGAAAATTTTGATGTGATTATATATGATGTGTTGATAATGGACCGCAGTTTTTTTTAGTGTTCTTCATAATTTTTGTATTTTTATATATGAGTACCTTTTGTTGGCGTGAGTTTGGTAATTAATTATTGAGAAACTCTTGTATTTTAATCTTTGTCTTGCTAATTTAAAATTTTGATATTAAATTAACGCGAGAAATAAAATTGAGTTGTATTTTTTTGTTTTCTTTAACCTTCTAGTAAGCATAAGGGAGAAAATAGTTCTGAGAATTTAAACACTTGTTATATATGTTATTATGACTGTATGGAAAGAGTTGCATCTGGTGAGTGAACAAGAAGCAAAACCCTTTTGTCTGGTAAAAGTGAAAGAGTTGCGCTATGTAAATAATTTAGGTATAATTTTCTGTTATTATCAAGTGTTCTGTTTTGTTTTCTTCCTCTTAAAAAGAGTAAAAGAGAGAAAAAAGAAAACTGGGTGTCAAATGAATAATGAATATGCATTATTTTTTTATCAATAAAAGGAGAGTCGGGAACGACCAGTAGTAGCATACTCTGCTGGGCGTTACTATGCAGGCATTACTTCCCTGCTATGGAATGTTTCCGAGACCATAGCTGACACCGGCAGTGGGTTTGAGCCCGTGCACTAGTGAGGTCATCAGAGCACCACAGTGAGACAAGTTTCGGGGGGAATTTCTTGCTCTAATGCACGACGCGAGTCAGCGACAATATGCAACACAAAGTTGTCGTCGCTCCCACTCGAACTTGCGTCGTGCGAACAAAAGTCACACACCCTTTCCGCCAGACTACCCTCACGGGGTAATGAATATGCATTATTGAATAGGATTTTGTAACCACTTTGATTACATCATATGTTTTGGACGAGAGCATTATGAAAATTAGTTGGGTTTAAAATAATGGGCTCCTGGAATCTATATGATGCTAAACTGCTAAAACTTTACTTTTTACTATTTCCTTTTTTATTTTTAAATATATAGTTCTATCAATAAAATGTTGGTCAATGTATTTTTTCCCAAAAAAGAATAGTATTCATTCAACTGCAATGAAAAATGGTAAACGAATAGCTTTGGATTACAAAAAATTGAATACAAACAATAGATTGCCTTAAAAACACAGATCATGAAAGTAAAAAATCTTGCAAGTATCGTTAGGGTTGTAATCGAGCCGAGCTGCGCTCAAGTTCTTGATGTTCGGGCTCGGCTTGGCTTAAATTCTCTGAGCTCGAGCTAGACACAAGCTATTATTTTTGTTCGAACTCGAGCTCATGTTGATCATTTAGATTTTGCGAGTTGCTCGAGCTCGACTCGATTAAAACTATTTTTATGTTCGCGAGCTTAGGTCATTTAAAGCTCGTTATATTCGACTCGTTTAACAACTCGATACTAAGCTCGGTTGACTAGTTCGGAAACTAGTTTAAAGCTTCGCTCAGCTCGTTTAGAAGCTCATATTTAACATGATTCAAATTCTTCAACATTCAACAACAAAAGCATATACAAACAACAACATCACCCACACTTTAATTCACTTCTCTGTAGTGGAATTTTCCATTGAAAATAATTCCATATAAATCTTTATAGTCATATACAAACAACAAAATCAGACCCATCTAACCTTCAATGCAATAATCAGAAAACAAGTAAATTCAAACAATTAAACAAAAATGTGTGCATTGTTTCAGAACAAACAATTAAATCCAAAAGTTTCAGAGTGTAAAATTAAATAAAAAGAAACTAAAGACACCAACTTTGTCAATAACGACGGCTCCTTTAGAGACTAACGACGGCGAAAGAGAGCGGCGATAGTGAGAGAGAGCGAGGACCATGAGATAGAGCGACCACGACGAAGAGAGAGCGATGGCCGTGAGAGAGAGCAACCACGACGACAGAGAAAGATCGTGAGAGAGAGCAACAACCGTGAGAGAGAGCGAAGAACGTGAGAGAGAGCGACAAGCATGAGAGAGAGCGAAAAAGGCAGCAGGTCCCGAGACGACGAAAGAAAGAGCGGGTGAGATTGAGAGAGGCAACAAATTTAGGGTTTGGACTTCTGATCACATTGGGATTGACTGTGGAAGAATTGGGGATTAAAAGTGGGATGTCATGAGAGTTTAGTTTGAGTTAAAACTATGTAGTTTTGGCTTAAAAATTAAAAATTTTGTTGTTTTGATATTGTAAATGTAATATTTTTAAAAATAATAACTATAAATAGGATGGGAGTTCAATAATTTTTTAAAATGACCAAAAACTCTTTTATATATATATAGCTTATAAAATTGAAAATTTTTTATAGTTGTAATTTAAAAATTTAAGTGGTTAATAAATAATAATACTTGAACTAATGTTCAAGAAATAATAATATTTGTTATTAGACTACTTAATGTCTTCCAATTATTATAAACTATATTTTTATAGATGTTACAAGCAGTTTAATTGAGTTTATAATATATAGTTTAAGGGATAATATATAAGGTATATAGTTTATGGTATGAACCGTAATATATTATAACTTACATAAAGTTTAATTGAGTTAAGAATATAGAGTTTAGAGTATTGAAAGGTCTTTAGCTGTTCAAGATTGACAAATTAAATTAAATATTGCTCATTACACGGACAATTAAATAGTTGTAATATAAAGATTTAAGCAGTTTAGCTGTAATAATATTTTAATTAATATTTAAATAATAGTATTTGTGTAATAGACATTTAGAATGCTTA
>CAODLS010905859.1:0-11388 GCA_948243855.1 Flueggea neowawraea | reverse complement strand
AAAGAATATATTTTTGAACATTTTCAGGTGGTTCACCTTCACATTTTTCCAGTTTTTTGAGAATCCTAGAAGTCAGCTGTGCACTCCCAACACAAGTCTGCAAGCAATTCAGCTGGTTTCTTGGATCCCACTCAGGCCACCTCCTCCTGGTCAAGGGCAATGCTTCGTGTATACTGCGAGGAGGAAGGGGGGGAAATGGATATCTATTGTGAATGGGAAGATTATGGACGTATCCTCTCTTCCTTGCAGCAGCACAGAAATATTTTGAATCAACAAACTCCGGCTCCACATCATAAAGGTGTCGGGATATGGTCTGCCAAACCCCTTTAGGAGCAAGTGCTACATTCTCATAATAGAAGTATGGAGGTCCCTTTGCACCAGGTGGAAGATCTCTGTGAGCTGTACAGTCTGACTCCATAGGAACCCCATAGCCAATCATTGGGTTAGGGAGATGGAGAATACTTCTTCAGTCAACATGATACTCCTTTCCAACCTCTTCTTCTTCTTTTGTTTAGGATCTTCGAGAAGCTTACGCCTTTTAGGCTGAAACAATTGAACCATAAAGGCGGCTAAGTAAGCTTACCAAAAAATATAAGCAGAAACGAACAAAACAATTGTGAAAATAACAAAATATGTTACCACAAAAGTTAAAAAATCTGACAAGAGGAAACAAATTACCTCTTCTTCAGGAAACAAGGCATCTGCTGCCCTTGCCATTTGAGCAGCACAGATAAAATCACTCAGCTCCTCCACTGTGGCAGATCGCCCTGCAATATTTCAAGGAAATATAATAACAGTTAACCTTAATCTTCTAAGCTAAAAACACATATTAGACAAAACGACAAAGCAAAAATGCTGCATAGAGAAAAGTGTCAAAAAACTCACAAGATTACAAGAAAACATACCACATCTCTCTATGGCTATTGCAGCCTCTTCCACATTGTAGCCCATCTCTCTCAAAAAGAACAATGTGCTATCTTCTTCATCCTCCAGTTTAATCTTTACCTGGAAGATCAATTGGGATGCTTAAATGTGCATTTATGCTGAGAATAATACAGCCAAAGAAAAATAGTGCAATATAGCATCCAAGTTCCAATACCACATTTTCATGTTCATATAAGTGACCATCACAATAATCTACATTAACTAGACATTTAATAAGTGGGTTTAATTCCAATTTGGCTCCTGCTCAGGTAAGGAAGAGAACAATTATAAGGTTAGGAAATAGTTGTCAAAAAGTCTACAGGAACACTAAATCATGAGAAAATGATTATAAGAAAGTCCATGCTCTAGCAAATAGATACCAAAAGCACCAGGTGTTGAAGATATCCACCTTAAGGTTTTAAAGATGATCCAAGGATTAGAAACTGGTTGAATGTATCCAAAAGATATTTTCCCTCTTCTTAGTTAGACATCTATCCTTTGAAGCTAATTATTAGTAGTAGTGCTCATCTTTTTCCTGACAAGCCACTTCCCTAAGTGATATACTTGATGATCTCCTATGTTTATGTAACAAGCAAAAGATACTTAACAAGGACAAAAGACTTGTTACCTCATCTTCAGGACTATCTACATCAGAAAAATCATCCAGAAAACTTCCTTCATATTCTGAAGACCATTGGTCAGGACTGTTCTGCGGCTGCTTTTGAGGAGAGTTTGTCCGATAGCCTGCAAGAGACCAGCTAAACAATAAATCATGAGTACTATCTTTCAATGTGAGCCAAAACGAAGATCTATTCCCATTCAAAATATACAGTATAAACTACCTTTAGATAGCTAATAGAGTAAAGATCTAAAACTGAAGTTAACACCGTACCGAATATGTGAGGAGGGTTTCCAAAATTGAATCTGTATTTTCTTCTCCTGAAAATTTACCAGCAAGAGTTTCAGATGAAGCTTTCAAGCTGCAAAAGAGACAACTAAAAGATTTGATCCAGAGAACTTACCATTTTCTTGAATTGCTTTAGCCACCATATCCTCCGAAAACCCCATTCCTACAAAATGATCAATCACCTTGGAGCCAGAAGGGCTAGCAGATGATCTTTCCTGAAGATAGAAAAATGAAAATGATTGATTGCAAACAAGAAATTTAATGTACTTATCCATCAAAACATAGTCATCTACAATATGCAAGTATATAAAACATAGGAAAAAGACCTCACCGAATATTTAAGAAGTACTTCAAGGATTTGGTCTGTATCCTCATCTCCTGAATAATAAACTTATCAGGTTTATGAATGAGCCTTTAAATAGAGAGCAACATTGGATATAGACTCATATGTAAATCATACAGGTTGCAAGAACAGTAAATTCTCACCATTTTCTAGAATTACATCAGCTACCATTTTTTCAGGAAAACCCATCCCTATAAAATGATCAATCAACTTGGAACCAGATGAACCAGCTGATGAGCTTGCCTTAAAGTGATCAACAAACTAAATTTCAGTTACACAATGAATCATATCTACTCTTTTATATTAACAAATAAAACACACGTCACATGACATTTGATGTAAAGTAATTCTAAAAAAAGATTACACTCATGTAAACATCACAAGGTAAAGAGATAGGCTAGATACACAAAAGGGAAATGAAAAGAAAAGAACAAGAAGCACCTATGGGTAAATGCATCACAAGATAACCTATTGACCAGCGAAATGTTTCATTGCATCAAATTTCATATTTCTACACGATAAAAATAATGGCAAGTGTAGAACACTATACCCAAAACATACTCAATTAGCCATAGCAAATTAATTTGATTGACTAATATTCAACAAAATGCGAGAAAGGAATACTAAATGCTTCATCAGAGACAATAAACATAACAGTTAGCAATAATGACATTAGCTTTCCCCTAATAGTCTCCAAAACATGCAAACAAAATTTGAGAAAGTGATAGAACATTCACCACAACTGAGCTGACCCTGGCTACTCCATTAGGGTTTACAAGAGTTGAATTATAAATTTCCCTATCATCTTCACTGTCCCAGTAGAAATTCTCATCTGAATCTCCATCCTGCATAAGTTTATACATAAATTTTGCAAGGACTAAATTCAAATAAAAAATAATTCACAGAGAGAACTTCCACTTTTCTGTTATTCAATCCTGGTAACAGATTAAAAAAAAAAAACGAGCAGCTTCTTAGAGGTCAACTAGGATACAAAAACAAACAAAAATAAAATTGAAACTATAAAGGGAAAGGAAGAGTACCATTTTTTAGCAAGAAACAGTTTGACCTACGTAAAGGATTTCAACCTGTTCAAAAAATGAAAGGGATTTTAACAAAAGACAAGCCAACACAACTACGTAGATACAAGTTGTAGTTAGGTAGAAGCAAGCTGCAGTCAAGTTGTAGTCAGCTGATTTGACTGAGTTTCTATAAGAAGTCAGGTGGTTACCAAAGATCAAACATGTATATAAATGGGTAAAGCTTCACCATCTGTAAAAGATAGATGCACAAAAATTCTCCAAATACTTCCTATGCTTTCTGCTATTTTTCTTTACTGATTTAGTATATGGTATCAGAGCAGGACCTTCCTGTTTTCTGATTACCTTTGCCATCTTACTTTGATTCACTCTAAGCAATCATGACTTCAGAAGGAACCTCAAGATCAAGTGAGATTCTGAGACAGAACAGAGCACAAGATGATCCTCTGGTGTTGCAGAAATCAGATCACCCTGGCATGATTCTAGCAATGAACCAGCTCAATGAAAGAAACTACCTACAGTGGAGCAAAGCAATGCAGCTTGATAAGGGAGCTAAGATGAATCTACGCTCATTAATGGAACCATTCACATGCCAGATCCAGCTGATGAAGATTACCAGGCATGGAAACGAAAGGATGACATGGTGATGCCATGGATCCTCAACTCAATCTCGAATGAGACACCAGATGGTTTCCTATTTGCTAGGAACTGAGAGAAGAATTGAAGAATAAATTTGGTAAAGCAACAGGAATATGATATACAAGATTTGACGTGAAATCAGTGCCCATCATCAAGGCACAATGTCAGTTACTATGTACTACACAGGACTCAAGAAACTTTGGGATGAACTGACTTGTTTGGTGCCTGTTACAAACTGTACTTGTGGGGCTGCTAGAGAAACTTCTGCGCTGAACTCACTTGACAGATTAATGCAGTTCTTGATGGGGTTGAATGACTCCTATGACAATATTCGTAACTAGATGCTGCTTACAGATACTATACCTGCAGTTATTAAGGCATACTCCATGGTAATGGAAGTTTAAAAACAAAAAGGAATTAAGTTTAAAAACAAAAAGGATTACATTTACTGATCCAATAGATCAAAGTGCACATCTAGTCAAAACAGGAAGCAACATGAATCTGAGCAAGATTTCTACAGAAAGAAAGAGGAAAACCATCAACAACAAGAAGAGTGATAGTTATTGTGATTACTGTTAGAGAGAAGGACAAGTACATGACACTTGCTTCAAGATTCATGGCTTTCAGTACAAGGATCTTAAAGACAAAAAGAAGACATGATCTGCTCAATATGCTGCAAATATTGCCCATAATCCTTTTGCTGCTAATCTCAATGATGATGTTACAACAAGAAAAGGCGAAAATCTTAGTAGGCAGAGATGAAAGGCTTGATCCAACAAGAGATTGCTTGATACATGAAAGGAACCAGTCCTGTTGGCACTTCTCACAGTGTAAATTTTTGCTCATTATGGAGACTGCAGGTATGAGCACTGCTCTTTTTAATGCTAGATCTGCTAATTCCTGGATTATAGATACTGGTGCAACTAGTCATATGTGTAACAACAAAACTTTTTTGATGAACTGCAGCCTCTTGAAAAACTAGCACCCTTGTACCTACCTGATGGAACTACTAAACAAGACACACACATTGGAAATATACAAATTACTTCAGATATCATACTACTTAATGTTCTCTACACACCAGATTTCAAACACAACCTTTTATCTGCCCCACAATTGACTAAACATAGCTACATTGATGTAACTTTTTATTCTAACCATTGCAAATTACAGGACCAGAAAACTGAATCTACTCTGACAGTGGGAAGCATTATAGGAAACCTGTACATTTTGGAATCTAATGTGTCCGCACATATTACTCGTGTAAATAGTTTTGTAAATACCAGTCATGATGACCGTGTTAATCACATTGTACTGGTCAGAATAATACAAATAGTGCTCATGTATTTTGGCACAATCGTCTAGGTCATTGTTGGAAGCTCATTAAAAATTTCTTAAATCAAATATTACCATAACCACCAGATCAAAGTTTGCGAAACAATAACTCATACCAAAAAAGACATTGCAATTAAAACCCTGATCTAGCTTCCAGTTGGAAAAGTGATCACAAAAAGAAACCGCTTATAAACCGTTGACTGTTACTCTGTAAATCACATTTATCAACTTCCACACAACATTTTTATTTTCAAAAGAAAAAGGGAAATGCTTTAACAATTTCCGAGTATCCCAATGAACTCCATCCCGATAACAGAAGCAAAATACGGCCAAAAAGACCTAATCACAAAATCAAAAGTTCACGCTGCAAAAAATGTAAAAAATTTGAAAACAGTTAAAAGAACTCATTCACAACCAAACACATTCACTTCAATTACACATCACAATTAATACCAGTCGCAAAAAAACTTCATCACTACTCGCCCATACAAAAACTAACAACCACCCAATTTCAAACCTGCTCCACAAGCTTCAAACGGTCTGACCAAATTACAACATCAATAAAATAACAAACACACTCGAATAATTCAAAAATTACCTTCAAACTTTCACCTGCACTGCCGTGAAAACTTAGCCACCAGAGTAAAACCCTGAAGCCACTTCCACCATCACAGCAAATGTGCCTCCGCTCTCTCTTCCTGCCTCAAAACAACAGAAAAAATTCAAAAAAAAAAATAAAAAAATGCATGTAATTAACAACGCCACACCTAAAAAAAAAATAAACAGAAGCAGAAACAAAATCAAGACGGCGCTTACACTACAGGCAGAGGAGTGGTGGGGGTGATGGTGCAGGTTAAACTTGAAAGTGGCAGCAGAATCAGGGACGAGAGAGAGAGAGATTTAAGAAGTTCAACCCACACCTGCGTTTAATATATAGAAGCAGTGAATTTGTGTCAAAGTTAACATGAACACAGTCAGGCCTCTCTGTTTAGTTTTGTTGGAACAATTCGGTTGTATGTACATTTCATGCTGCCTATTGCCAACTCAGTTATTTGGGGCCACACCGAAAATAAAAGATTGCATTTATCATATTATTTTGGTGTTCAAAACCTTTTTCTAGGAGAGACCGAATAACTTGAATCTTTATAATTAGTCACTTTATTGTAACAACTATAGTTGAGTTTTATGCAAAATTAGGTATAATCTCTTGAAGTCCTTGAGGTACAGCGTAATCTTCTCTCCGGTCCTTGAGTTTTGAAAAATCTCCCTTACACTCCTGATGTTCTTGAAAAACTCATTTACGACCCCTGAAAAAGCTCTTATGCGGTCCCTGAAAACCTCCTTTGCTGTCCCTAGCAGAAACTGCATAGGAATTATTAAAACTCAGGAACCACAGAGAAGATTGCACTATACCTTAGAGACGTCAAAGGATTATACCCTAAATTTAACTATATATAATTTCATGTAGGAGGGCGAAACGGTGGCTGTAAAACCAGGGGCACGAGCTCGGGCAGAGCGCCTGTTGGTGCAGATCTTGGGGGTAGTAGCAAATATTCAAATGAGAAATATATATAATTTCAAATTTAGGTTTGTTTGAAAATATATACAAATTTCCAGATAAGACAGAATATAACTAGCTAAATACAAATGAGTAGTAAAAAAAATAGAATAAATAATACGATAATCAAGAACAGCCTATACAGTCTACAAAACTGGCATTTGATAGAACTGAAAATTAAAAGTTGAAACTAACAACTAGTACAGATTTGGGTGCTGATTAAATTTAACACTGGAAATTTTAAGTGCTGAACAGTTTATTTAATGATAATTAAAGAAGGAATCATAAATAAGTTGTAAATATTAAAACACATTGATGCCATTCAAATATTAATCCTATCCATAGAACCTGATTAAGAGATAAACTACTCCCCAAACTAAGTGCATAATCTGAAAGTATCTGGGTATCAGAAAAGCTTAAAATAAGAAGTGCTGAAATCTTACTGTTAAAAGAAAAGCTTAAACAGTACCAAAAACCGAAAATATTAAGAGGCGTTCTGAATTAGGTTATCAAACAGCACCTGTATCCCCCTCAAAACAAAAGGAAGAAACTACAAAAGAACAAATCGACAACAAATTGAGTATACATCCTTGCATATTGGTGATTCCTGCGCAATAAATGCCAAGAAGGGCATTTAGATGAGTTCAAGAAATCACAAATCAATATCTTCTCTCAGAAACAATATAAGCAGAAGAAAGGGCAACATGCACATAAAAGAAACAGTACATTTGTCCAAACTAACAGTTGACACAAACAAAAAAATCATTCAATGCTTCACACACAAAGCAACGCATAACACAGGCAAGCAAAATGATCCAGCACAGCTAAAATATCCAATTTCTCCAATCAATAACATTTTCAACAACAAAAAGTAAATAAGAACCATAACTTCCAAAAACAAAATCAAACAAATACCTTCTCTTTCAGCAATCGGTCATTCTCTTCCTCAAGTCTCACAGCCAAGGACTCCAATCCAACTTGATAAGCCTAAACAAACACCAAATTTCCACACCATCAAACATTAACTAACCGAATAACAATAGAATTTAAACAACAGAACCAAACACATTCACTTCAATCATACCACATCACAATTAACACCAGTCGCAAAAAAACTTCATCACTACTCCCCCATACAAAAAACTAACCACAACCCAATTTCCAACCTGCACCATTGGCTTCAAAAGGCGGAACCTTTGCAATTACAACATCAATAAAACAACAAACCCACTCGAATAATTCGAAAAGTACCTTCAAATTTTCACCTCCACCGCCGTGAAAACGCAGCCACCGGATTAAAACCTTGAAGCCGCTTCCACCGTCATGGCAAATGTGCCTCCGCTCTCTCTCCCTGCCTTAAAATAACAGAAAAAAAATCGAAAAATTCAAAAAACGCATGGAATTAACGACGCCACGCAAAATAAAAAACAAACACACAGACGCGGAAATGAAAATCACGACGGCACTTACACTGCATGCAGAGAAGTGGTGGTGGTGGTGGTGGTGCAGAAAGTGAGAGAGAGAGAGAGAGAGAGAGAGAGTTAAGAAGTTCAAATCGCGCCTGTGTTTAATACGCAGACGCGGTGAAATTTGTGAGTCAAAGTTAACATGAATAGAGTCAGGCCCCTCTGTTTTGTTTTGTGGGTATGATTCAGTTGTGTAGACATTTCGTGCTACCTATTGCCAAGTGAGCTATTTTCGGCAGGCCCACCGGAAAATATAAAAATTACATTGATAGGATCTTTTGTATTTAATTTATTGTGGATGGTAGGGACTCATCAACCTGAAGTTCTATAACTAGTCACTTTATCCCAAAAACACTTTCATATGAATTTAAATAAATATAATTTCAAATTTAGGTTTGTTTATAAAAATAATAACTTATAGATAAGATATAGAATATTAGAAGATAAATAAAATGGAATATTAAACGTAAAATAAATGATATGATAATTAAGAAAAAATATAAACTATAAAATTTGTTATGGACCATGTTTGCAAGTTAGGTTCATCTACTGAGTTATTATCCGCTCTAAATTTATAGACTCTCACAGTTTTGTCTCTGAAAAGGCGCCACAATGATTTGAGGGAGTAAAATGCTTATAAGCGATCATTCTCACGGTTTTGTTCCTGAAAAGGTACCTCAGTAGTTTGACGGAGAAAAATGTTTATAAGCTACCATTCTCACGGTTTTATCACTGAAAAAAACCTCGGTGATTTGATGGAGGAAAGTGTTTATAAGCAATCATTCTCACGGTTTTATCCCTGAAAAGACACATCAGTGGTTTGAGGGATGATTGGTTTCAATTCTTAGGCGAAAGATGGTTTGAGGGAGAAAAGTGTTTATAAGCGACCATTGGTCTCGATTCTTAACCAAAAGATGCTTGAGAACACATTTTTTAGCTCGATGACTTTTTGCTGGAGTCCTCACAAAAGGAGTCAAGTATTGTCCATTTACTTAGATATTGTCTACTTTAAACTTATGGATCCTCACAATTTTGTCATTGAAAAGATATTTTAATGATTTAAGATAGTAAAATATTTATAAATAACTATTAATCTCAACTCTTAAATGATGTGAGAGTATAATAGTCCACAAACTAATAAATCGTTGTTCTAATAAACAAGTTCATAATCTGGCACAAGAGAGTAGGACGGCCATTTTGTACCTCCCACGGTAGAAAGATGAGAACATCTTTTACTCTTTTGATAATGCCAATGCACTTAAGGGTTTATTTGGTTATACAACATATTTTCTCTTTTCTCAATAAATATTTTTTTGATATATTTAATGTGTCCATATGTTGTAATATAAATTACATTAAATATATTATTATTTATTCACTATATTTATCACCTAATAACTGTTTCCCAAAATTCTGGTTTATTTTGTCGTGTTTGACTATATAAAACAAATAATATTCCATTTTTTATTTTTTCGTATACATGGAATAAAGGTATTTTTACTGGTATCTATCAAAAAATATCCAATGTCAACTCTACATGTAAAAGATGGGATTTGATTCTTTTTTTTTTTCACTGCATTTGATTTGATTTTTTATACTTAAGACATCTTCTCAATTATATGATTAAAACATCTACATCTTCTTTTGATTCATAAATGAACACATTTTTTTACGTAAATAGATTTTTTTGTCAGGAAGGAAAAAATTACCACATATTAAAAGTTTTTTCATTTTTTAATTACATGTGATGTATTTTTAAATAAGAACAATTATTTAAATTTAACACTGTCTAAAAATGTCTATTTAAATGGAAATTTTAAGAGAAAAACCACATAAATGAATTTACTATTTTCATATAAAAAATATAAAACATCTTTATAGGGGTAAAATTAAAAAAAGTCAATAATATTACAATTTATCCCAATCTACTACAATTTACTAAATTCAACCTACTTTTAACAATTTATCAATTTTTAATTTAAAGTAAATTATCTAAAATAAACTATAATATAAGATAAATATATAAACCAAACAAGCCCTAAGTGTGTTAGCATAATCACGTGAACTTGTCTGAGAAAGGCCAAACTTTGCTTGTCTTTATCCTATAGCTGGACCTCACCATACAAGGTTAGGAGAGAAGTATAAAATAGTAGCCACACAAAAGAATTCACAATATTTGTCCAATGTTATGCTCCCTTAGTCCCATATTAACAGATAAATTTATTTTTTTACATAAATTAAAAAAATTAATTAAAAATTATTAATTTTAATAAAATTTTTTAAAAATATTCTTATTATTATTCAATGAGTAGTTAAATTTATTATATATTTAAATATAAATAATTTAGTACAATATGACATAATTGTTAATATTGAAAAGAAAAAAGTCTATAATTTAAGACAGATAAAAAAAAGTCTATTTTTATAGAATGAATGAAGTATTATTTATTTTTACTTTTAAATTTTTTACTATTTACCACAATTATCTATGCAAACTCTCTTTTTTGGTTTTTATCGAGTCTCAGCTCAATACAAAAAAAACTTAAACACACACTTACATATGGCAAAACTTGGATTCTGAATGCACTGTATTCATGGGGAAGCCAACTGGCTGCTTTAGCAGCCCGCGACTGTCATGCAAACTCTTCTCATCTTCCAAACAAAGCCCTATTAATATATAGTGTACCGGGAGTTCTTTTTGTGTTCTTTTGCCAAAGAGGGTATAGGGAGTTTAATAGTAAAAGTAGGGATTTTATAGAAAAAAAAATATAAAAAATCCTATATGTTATGTTAATACAAACAATATGATTCTAAAATTATTTATTTAGTTGACAATGAAGACGTGCATCAAATTATATTTAGCATTTTTTAACTTATAAAACTTTATTCTTATCATTTTGTTGTTACCGACATTAGAAGTCTACTTCTTTTTTGATGGATCAGTATGTTTAATATTTTAAAACACATTATAATCTATAATTACTGTATCACAACCATCAAATTGAAATTTATTTGCAAGGGAAAAAAATTATTTGATATATCAGAACAATATATAATTGTGGCTTTAATGTTATGACTTATGAGCATGGAGTAGTCACTTTGGTAGTTAATTTAATAAATTATACTGTAATTAAAAAATAAAGAGAATAATGTCTTTTCAAAAGTAGATTTTGTACATT
>CAODLS010905739.1:0-13558 GCA_948243855.1 Flueggea neowawraea | reverse complement strand
ACAAATTGCTTTTGCAATTCAGGGCTCATGGTTGCCAACATGAGGCAAGTCACATCATTGGAGTCATTCTTTTTCCTTTCGAATGCCTCCCTTTAAGCAGCAGTGGCGTTTCTAACTGGTTCATTAGGCAAAGCTTGCTCTAGGACTTCAAAATTCTTCTATTGCTTGAGAACAATTCTCAAGTTTCGAGACCAATCGATGAAGTTAGTCCCATTGAGGTTGTCCTTCTCAAGGACATATCGCAATGAAAAAGGATATGAATTGTTTGATGCCATTTCAATCTACAAAATAATATATGCAAGATTAGATATGAGGCATTTAGTTTATATTCCCACAATTCAAATTAATATCCCTTTAAATAATTTGTGTTAGTGATTGTGGGTCAAGATCCATATTTCACTTCGTCTTAATCAAGTTAAGCCTGTACACCTAAGACTTAGCTAGTTAGGTAGGAACCCTTTCCAATTATATCTTATATAATTCTTGGATCGAATGAAATTAACATCTTATGTTAGGAACTATCCCATTTAAATGCCTAGGGTCGGGACAGTCCTACTACCCATGTTAAGTCAAACCTACATTCGATTGTTAGGCATAACAATTACCCTAACACTTGCCTCACAAATATAATCTAATTTGCCTAGCTTTGGCATAGCCCACGCTTCGATAATCGATGCCTTGAAAAGTTTCGAATTAGGAAGGCATTTTATGACTTACTATTATAGGGATTCAATTTATTACGGATTCTATGGTATAAGCGGATTACCATACATTCATACATGCATAACATATATATAAAGGTGCATAAATTTAAACGTGACACTTTATGGGCCAAAAATCTAACTCTAAGAAACTACATCTAATGGCTTCCTTCGAGTTAGGTCGGCACTCGTTCCTTTTGGGCTCTATCTCTTGTCTTGATTACAAGGTCTTTATTATTTACAAAATTAGGTCTATTCTATGAAAAATAAATTTTACAACAAAATAGACGACACGCAGACAATATTTAATTTACAACCCAATAATTAAAAAAACTAGGCCCATGATATGCACCATGTATAAACATTCACAAAAAACTTAAAACACCAACGTCAAAATCCAATCTCAATATACAAGCAAGAACACACGTCAATTCCAATTTTAATTATGTCTATAGCCATTTCGAGAAATCATGTATTTGGATTTCGAGAACCAACCCTATAAAGGGTTTGGGTGTTAACCCATTAGGTCAAACTCTTTAACCAACTCATCGAATGAGCTATTCTTTGAAAACCCTAAATACAATACTAGATCATTCAGTGCCAATAATTTTTTTAGTCAATTTCTCTTGATCATATTACATGTTATGATTTAACCAATTAAAGTATAAACATATAAAATATATAACACATAATTTGGCAAGAATCAAAATACTTTAAAACATGAACAAAATATGTGCAAGGCAATTCGGCAATGCTCATAAACAATCAAAATAGATTTGGCATTGTACATAAACAATTAAAACTAATTTGGCATATCATATAAAAAATTAAAACTCATCTTTTAATTGACACATGCATTTGGCAATGAACAAGTTAAACCAGTTATGCATTCGACAATATACAAGCTAAACCATAAACATATTCGGATTTAACCTAAAACCTAAATCAGTTATGAATAACACCAAATCACATTCGGTTTTTGCCAGCTATAAAAATCAGATTCGTTTTAAACCAATTAAAACATACAAGCCGAACCATTTAATCAGATTTTTAGCAAGGCCGAACCATTTAATCAATTAGATTAAGCATACAAGCTGCTCTGATACCACTGTTAGGTTTCTTATGTGATTATCAAAAAACATACGCAACGAATAGACAAAAAAAAACACAAACTTTCACACAAGAAACAAGCCAAGATCCATGTATGTAAACATAATTGATTAAAGGCCAAATTTTGTACCTTTGAATGGATTGTTGAATTGTTGTTTCACAAAACAGGGATTGTCGAATTGTTTCTCCTTTGTTTGTTTCAAACGGAATTGACAAGGGACTGCCAAAAGACTACTCCTCTCTACTCACACACACACACAAATCTATAGGTTAGGGTTATGTGTGCTAGCACTCAAAAGCTCCTTTTCAAACCTTGAGAAATTCGTCTTTTTGAAAGAAAAGAAAAACACTTTTTCTTTCTCCTATTTTGGAATGGTGGTTGAACCCTAAACCTAGAGTGAGTTAAAAGAATCAAATTCTCTTCTTTTCTCTTTCAGGGTTTCGGCTATAAAATGAAAGAGAGAAAATTGGAGAGATTTGCAAACCAAACCCTAGCCGAATATATGGAGTGAAGTGCATCTCAAATTCCTTTACAAGTCCTACTTGAACAAGGACTCTACCTTCCTCTTTTAATTAATTAAATCTTCTTAATTAACTAATCCATTATTCTTCATTCCTTTGGGCCTAATGGGTGTGAAGAATTCCTCTTGTGCCCATCTCATTATGTTTTTAATCATTAACATAAATTAATGGTCTAGCAGGAAAAATAGTTTTAGCCCTAACTCAGATTTTATTGTGTGCGATCATGTAGGCTCATTCAATATTGGCAATGGGTCCAAATTAATTTAAAACCCATAATTCATAATTGGTCTCTAGCAAGACATTATGATTACCCAAATTGAAATGAATATCAATTACGAATCAACATAACCTAATTACAACCTTATACAACCTTTTGCCTCTCGATATCATGATTAGCATAAGGCAAGGAATCGATCACCCTTATTTATTGCTAAAATATTTTCTTGATCTATTAGTGATCCTGACTAAGTCAAACAAATGATAACATTTATCATTTTATTTGGGTGTGACCACACACTACTCAGTTTCACTAATCAAGTGACCGGTGATATCTTCTCTCTCTTCGAGAGAGGAAATCCCTTCACTTCACTCATTTTTCTTAGCATGATTCGTGGCATACCCAATCATACCCATACTTGTTACTCATTACGAATAACGTTAGGCGTATGTTAAAGTATACGAGAACTCACCCAAGAATCCATAGTGATTTTAGGTCGAGGGATTCTAGTATAAGTATTGCATGAGAAATACTTATGACCTTCAACCATATAGTATTCTCATGAGCGGATCGATCCAAAAATACTATTCTCTAACATGTTTCTATGTTCTCTGATTGATATCTCATATCATATGACCCGTAAAACATGAACATCACATATAGTACATACTAGTCTTGGTTTATTGTCACTCCCATAACAATAATCGACTAGGGATATTTAGAATAATATTCTTTTATGCTTTAAGTTTCTACTATCCAAATCACATATTTGATAACTTAAACATAATCACTATTTATAGATGTTTTATCAAATTAAACATGCACAGGAATAATAAAAATATAAAACAATGCCTCATAATATATATAATATAATATGGATACAATGTATTTGGGGTTAGAACTTACACTAACGCTTTCGCCTCTCAATATATTTCAAGTAGTAATCTTTTGCATACTACTTGGAATATTTGAGAAAAAATTATGCAAATTTTACAATGTTTTAATGATGCCACTAATTTTTTTAGTCATCTTTTTAAACCCACATCGCATGAGTTTTTAGAACAAGTATTAAACATAGTCGTGCATTTAACGAGGGCGAGAAAATTGAAGAAATTCAAAATTTCGTCCTTTAAATGAAATTGAAATGGTTAAATTATTTTAAATTTATTCCCGATATTTATCGTGTTGCATTTATTTTTGATCATATGGTTAACAACAAATTTGATTTTTTGAAAGATATTTTGGAAACTTATTATTCATTGTTAGGATTAGAAAATGAAGATGATATTAATGTTTTACAAATTGTTACTAGAGTTATGCTTTTAATAAATGAATTATTAGAATCTTTTTTTATTCCTTGTACAAATGAGGAATTGGGTTCGTCCTCACTTTCGCCTATATCTACCTCCTCCTCATCATTGTTTTGGGGATCCAAATTGATAACAGATAGGCAGAAGAAACTAGAGAGTGCTTCAAGCTCTCATAACTAGTTTGAAATTTATCTAACCACTGTTTTTTAGATTGGTGGTGATTTTCAGATTTTAGATTTTTAAAAGCAATACAAGATGACATTTCCTACCGTTTCGAAGGTTGCCCTCTAAGAACTAGTTGTTTTTGCCTCTACTGTAGCGGTTGAGCAAACGTTTAGTAGTGGATGCAACATTTTAGATTCTATGAGATCGAGATTGGCTCCTGAGGCGTTGGAATCTCAAGTTTGTGTTGATGATTGGTCGAGGGAGCCTCAAAAGACTCAAGACCAACTCCATTCATCATCATCCGAAGGTGGGGAGTTCTTTGATAGCGCTTCCACAACGAACACTTCTAACTCTAACGACGAGAGTTAGTTTAAATTTTTTCTTTTTTACTTTTATTTTAATTTATCATGTATTGTTAATTGTTGTATTGTATAATTAAATTTGGTATTGTAACCACGGTATTCCTTCGCCACAAGTGATGGCATCTAATAAAATTTAATGAGTTTTTTTTTTTTAATTTTTGTTTAAAATTATGTGATGCAATTACTAGTAGAATAGTTAATTTGTTTGAAAATTATTAAAAAAATATTTGAAATACAATATATTATTGGTACTATAATTAATTATTGAATATAACAAAATTTACAAACCGAAAAAAAAATTGACGGGATAAAATAGCGGGTTAAAAACAAAATTTTTGAAAAAAAAAACTCGAACCTGCAGTTGAACCAGTCAAAACCGAACCAAACCTTGGGTTCTAGTTCCCCCATTCTAGAAACCGGAACCGCCGGTTCCTGAATTGGAACTAGTGGTTCACGAACCGACAACAAATCTAAATATAGGAATATCCTATCTGTACTCTTACTCGTTGGATAATATTCGTACCCATGTCCGTTACCCATACCCGCCCGTTATATATATATGGTTAATACATTTTCATATTTGAATACATTGATTTATAACTAGAATGAGACTATAAATGTATTTTGATAGATATTGTAGTTTTTATACAGTTAGAATGAGATGTTACTATTGAGAATTTATTATTATAGTCTTATATTCAAAAAACTTATTATAACTAAATATTTCGGGGAAAATTTTTATATGTAGAACTCATTCATTAGTATTAACATAAAGAAATTAAAAATTGATTACAAAAATCCCTTATTATTTATATACATGATATGATACGATTAACAATACCTCATTAGTCATTCATACCAACATCATTTGGTTTTAAAGTGATTTTTAGTATAGGACTAATAAACGAGAATAACTTTTTAAGAAATTTTTCATAAAAAATTAGTTGTAGAATTTATAAATTAATGTTCATGATATTTAATTTGTGTTATGATCCTATATATAAATACAAGTATTATATTTTATCTTATTTATTGATATTAATAATTGTTTCAAGTAATTTTTTGATTTATTTTTAAGGTGTGCATTGTTCTATTACATAGTCAACTATAACAAATGATTGATTGACCAACAAATCAAGCATGAGAGTTTAAGAATAATATATTTTTTTTGTCTAATATTTTGGTCTAACATATTTTTGTATATTACTATCACAAATATGATATCTAGTACATATTTTAGTCTAACATTTTCTCCACAACAAAATACTAAAATTAAGAACTGTAATTTGAAGGTTGCAATGAGAATGTTGGAAACTCTGCTCATCTTCATTCTTGTATAGTAGTTTAGACTATAATTTTTGTATAAATTCTCCATCAAGTGATAACTTATCACATTACTATTTTATTAACTATATTCAGTTGCAAATTATAGCTTTTATATTATGTTGTGTGAATATAGTATTTCATATTACCTTGTTTATTTTTTTAATCTATTGTTTTAAATTAGTGATATTTTATTTTGTAAGTTAATTAACTAAATTTAAACAATTGGTAAATGGGTACCCTACGAGTAAACAGGTACTATGTGAGTAAGATACGGATGGTAATTTTTGTTATCCACATGAGTTCGGGTAGAATATAAGTATATAATATAAACTACAAATACGAATAAAGATATTAGTATACCCTACTTATTGCAATCCCTATTACCACACTGTTTGCCTCCCTATTCCTCTTCTATTTGACTATCTGCTAAGCATCTCTCACTTTAATTTCTTTTTTTTTTTTTTCCTGGCGAAAATGAAACTTGCCACTTATTTTGTGACGCACAAATAGCGGCCAACTAATGGCTTGAAATAATTTTGAAAAATTAATTTTAGGGTCCTAAGATTTAGTTAAACTAGTAGATATGCGCTTGTATTTTAAAATCATTACGAATTGGTTTCTCACAGGGTTTTCGAAGTAACGTTGTCAACAGAATTTGAATTTACCATCCTGCCCTTTTGCGTATACTCAAAATTAACCGAAAATTGTTCATTTTTCATTTTATTCTCTCTCTCGTTCTCTTCATCTTCACCTCTCTCAAAAATAAAAGCCATCAACCAACAAGGTATTGGCTCAATGGTTAACATATTGATTTTAAATGGACAACTGCCAAGAGGTAGTCCACCCAATATTCAATATGGCATACAGATATATTGATTTGGGACGCAACCCCATCTTCTCGATCGATTGTCAACTGGATTTTAAACACCATGGGCCAATAACCAATTTTCAATATATACTTATTATAGAAACTAATTGTAATATATGACATAAGAAATATCCACTTTCAACATTATAAATGTTATTGCAACTGTATTTATATATCTAAACAAACCACATGTAAATTCAAAGTCTACAATTAAGGAGGCTAAAAGCATAATACATCTAAATAAGGAGAAAAAAAAAAGGAGATGTGTTATGCACATCCCTAAAATTTGGAGAGAAAAAAAAAGTAACATTTAACCAATTAAATGAATACACACGTTAAAAAATTGTAACTACTCCGAAAAAGTAACAACAAAAAAAAGTTTTTTGTGATTTATTTTTTTGATATTAATAATTCTAATTTTGTTTATTTTTTTCTGAATTTGTTATATTATTTTATCGATATTGATTTATTATTTAAAGGATATTATTTCTGAGTTTGTTTGCATAATATATTACTAATAATACTATAATATTTTATTGATCAATTGCTATATATTTTCCGTTAAAAATAATGTGGAAAATCAAGTTATTAATCCACTTATATTTTTATTTTTTTATTAATGTCTCTCTCTTAATGCCTTATACACACTCATATTCGTTCAGTTAACAATATTTACTCAATATCATTTGAATATCTTTGAAAACAAAAAAATATAAAAAAATAATGTCATTTGAAATTACACATAATTTGAATACCACATGCACATTCATATTTGTGTTTATTAACAATATCTATTCAATATTGTATGAATATTCTTGGACAATATTCTTTCTCATTACACATACTGGGTAATGTTCTGAAGCGAGTATGAGTATGCAAGAAATATATAGCAATTGCATACTTGTATTTATTTCAAATGTCAACATTTCCTCAATATACTTTGATTATCCCTGCAAAAAAGTAATATATAGATATAGGAGCTAATATCAAGTAAATATTATTCCAATAAACATTAATAGAAACTAAAATCTATAGTCAAAGTTGAACTAAAAAAATCAATAACATTACTATATACGTCAACTTAAAATAATAAAAAAATATTACAAACCCTCAAGACACATTACATGATATTGGAGCAATAGTATAAATGTTAAATAAATTATACTCTAACAAGGTTATGATCAAAGCAAGATGCGATAGAGACAACAAACAGACCTTTAAGAGATGTGGGTGAAGTCTCGGCAAGCATTCAATCAGACCCTTAACAATAATATATAAATTTCATTTAACGCCAACCGCGGCAGACATGTAAAACCATATAAAAAGAGTGGCCAAATCTTATTAGAAACTCAATAATTGAAGACAAATATAATAGTGATATGATATTAATATTGGGATACGCATCATAAACAGCTATATATACCAGTAAGGTTTCATTATCGTATACCCAATTACCATCACTGCGCGTCTCTATAATTCACCCATGCCTCTTAATTCAACCCGTCGCTGTAGGAGAGGTTGCAACATATCACTTTTGTCATGGCTTTAACACAGATTAGTCCCTTTACAATAATATATAAATTTCATTCAATCGAGAGGAGAATAAGGGAGAGAGAGGAGAAAGAGGAGTAGAGAAGGACACAAGAAATAAAGTTAGTTTTGATTTTTTTCAAATAATAAGTAAGAGATAATACAAGACAATTACCTTGAATAGACCTAATTAAGAGTTGGGATTACGACGACTCGTACCATTCAAGTATCGGGATTGCAACATACGAGGCGTTGTATGATAGGAAGTGTAGATCTCTACTGTGTTGGGCCGAGGCCAGTGAGAGAGAGATGTTGGGGCTGGATCTTATTTTGGAGACTACTGAAAAAGTCAGGTTGATCCAGTAGAGAATCCAGACTGCTCGCAGTCATCAGATGAGTTACGCTAATCCAAAGCATAAACATTTGAAGTTTACAGTGGGAGACCATGTATTTCTCAAGGTATCGCCGATGAAGGGCGTGATGAGATTTGGGAAGAAGGGCAAGTTGAGTCTAAAATACATTGGTCCTTTTGAGATTATCGGTTGTGTCAGAGCTGTGGCATATGAGTTGACACTACCGCTTCAGTTTGCTTATGTTCATCCAGTGTTCTACACCTCACTTATGAGGAAGAATGTCTCTAATCCGTCACATGTTTTGGCAGTGCATTCGGTTGAGGTTAGGCTCGATCTGTCTTATGACGAGGTTCCGTTGAGGATTGTTGACTGTCAGGTTAAAAGACTCCAAAACAAGGAGATAGCTTCAGTGAAGGTGATTTGGAGGCACCATTCAGTTGAGGAGGCCACTTGGGAGGTCGAGGACGAGATGCGGCGCAAATATCCACACCTATTCGACTCTGCAAATTCGTAGGTTAGTACCTTTTTGCCTTTGTCTCTGTTCATGCATGGTAGCACATATTGATAGTGTTACAACTAATTTAGATTTGTCGGCAAATACTTAAGCTAAGCAATTATTTCATAAATAATTCACTTTAAAGTTTCAAACAAAATAAATTCAATCAATCAATCAAACAGATATCAAATAGAATAAATTAATCATTCAATCCAAATTGGTGTTCATTGTCAATTGTACATCTACGAGGCAAAAATAAAATTCTCAAGGTCAGAAACAAGAAAATGGCATCAAATGACAAAATAGAAATAAACCAAAAAAAGGGAAAAGACATGGAAGAGTTTACAGAGATTAAACTTATACCAAGCATCAATTTTGTCAAACCAAAAAAATATAAGCAAACACAACAGAATAACTGATATCAATGAAAATAAGGGAGCATATTCAAAGATTTTCTTCCAAAGAAGAAAGGCAAATTTGGCAAAAGAAACCTGTTTCAATTTTAAACCCTAAAAATCAATTGAACTTAAAGAAAAAGAGAGCAATAAAACATAATTTACCAAAAAAAAAACGACATAGCCGACAATAATTCTGTGGTGGATGGAAGTCGGAACAGACGGTGGTGTGGTGGCTCCCTCCCTTCTCCTCTCCGGCTCTCCCTTTCACGGTTTCACGACTTTGCTCTGCTCTACTGCTTCAATTCTGTCTTTATTTTTTAAAGCCCTAGGACCTAAAATGGCTTAGTTTTTTTTAACACGTTTTGGTCCCCCAGAGTTAAAAAAAAATAATTCTTGGAGCCTGAAACGATTGTCGTTTCAAGCCCTGGGCCTTCAAAAAAATAAAGATAGATATGTCCCTTCTTCTTCAACCTCCATCACGACTCACCAGTGACGGTAGCCTGAGAAGGGCTTTGCAATCGCCTGAGATCCCATCCTACATATATGGGGTCTCGCCGGCACTGGTGACCCCTCACCAGGTCTGTCCCTGGTGTGGTGAGGAGGAAAGCCAGGATCACATTATCATGCATTGTACGTTTGCTTGTCAGGTTTGGTGTATGGTGTCTAGTTTTGCTTCATTTATCTTTGGTAATGCCACATAATAGGTTTAAGTATTTTGAGGAGTGGGGATCAATTTTCAGTGGAAAATTACAGCAACATTTTTGGCAATCTCTTTGGCAAGAAGTTATATGGGAGTTTTGAAAGTAAGAAATCGATTGGTTTTTTCGGGAACTGTTACTAGTGATGTTGAGCTTGTTCATCGATGTATAAGTCATGTTATTTTTTGGATTAAATGTTTTGATAATAGTTTTTCATAATCGGACAATGATGTGTATAGGCGTTCTGAGGCAATTCTTTTGCGGCAGAATACTTAATTGTATATTACAAGTTTTTCTTTAAGCTTGAATGATGTTTATCCAGGTTTGGAGTTTTTCTCCTACAACCGCTAAGTCACTATTTTGGTAATTTGATCTTCCAATAAAGATTTGACTTATCAAAAAAATATCATTGAGCTAAGAGCATGTTCATTGATAGTAATTATTTTTATTGGATCACCAATAAGAAAAGGTTCATTTATGTCCTTATCAAGCTGGGGTCTATTGACCTGTTGCATTTTTTTTTGTGCATATTTTTTTATGAAAAAATATTAAATTGAAGTATATGTTGTTTAAGTGAAAAAAATTGTAGTATATATTTTTCACTTATTAAATTGTTTGAGTGAAAAAAATTGTATTTTATGTAATATATATTGTAAAAAAATTAAATAAAAAGTAAAATGATAGTAGATCTTACTGTAGAATTTAATAATAGTCTAAACTATTTGAGAAAAATAATTTAATGAGAAATAATTAAATGAAATGGAGATGTAATATTGAATTAGATCAAAAAATTAAACCATTGAAGATGTTTTAATATAATTTCTTGTGGCTGTTAGTTTCCTATTATTTTTTGGAACAGTTGACATACAAGGTGACGTCAAATCTCATAAAGATTAAACGAATACTCCATGAGTTAAGAACTAGCTAATTAAAGATGATCAAGTGATAATTAAGTAGGGTCGTTCAAAGAAAAGTGGATGTTGTAGGTGGCCAAGCAAATTATCACCCCTATAGGCAGCCTGACGGTGGTTAAAGACCCTTAATCAAATTTTTGACTTAATTCACGTGCCACATCACTATCGTACATGTAATTTTGACAAAATAATAATGCAGTAATTAATTGTTATATGAAATCAAAGTTTAGAGACTAAAGAGAAAAAAACAAAGTGTTGTGACCACACTAACAAATTAACTAAAGTTGGAGGATACTTTAGTTGGATAGGTTGAAGGTCTGCTCGGATGTGGCTTGTTTCCCTGAGAAGGGATGCACGGGGCTTGGTGGGGTGGTTGTTGACTCAAGGGGGCATGTGGTGGCCGTTTTCACCAAGAAGATTGCATGGTGCTTGGATCCAACTTTGGCGGAAATCTGGCGCATCTGGGAATTACTCTTATGGCTTAAATCTTGTTCTTCATGAACGGATGTTTTACCCGGTTCAAAAAAAAAAAACAAATTAACTAAAGTTGATTGACAATTTGCACTTTTCATTTATGAATCATTCATTTAATATTGTTCTTCATTTTCTTTTTTAATTAACGAAAAATGTTAAAAGTAATCTCTTATAACACTCTTTTTAATTGTTTTTTTTTCTTCTTTTCAAGTTTCATCGTTTTTTATTTTTTCTTTTCTCTTTTTTCACTTTATAAATGATTTATTTTGTCTTTTCTTTTTCTCTCTCCTCTCCCTTCTTGTTCTTTCCTTCTTCTTTTTTTCCCTCAATTTATCAAAAATTAATAGAATATGCACAACAACAAAAAAATACAACACAAATTCTGCAGCATAATATATTCTACTTAAATAAAAAAATACAACACAAACATAATTTTTCTAGGTCAAAATTTTAAACTTACTCTAAAATATAAATATCATATTTTTTAACAAAAAATCTGATGAAAACCAAAAAAATATATCATTGTTAAAAAAAATACAAAACCATACAAATTAGAAACTAATTTGTGCTATTAGAAACTATTAATTATTAATCACGAAAGTTGTAGGCTGCGGATCCCCACCAATAATGCAAATATTTTTATGGTGTGGAATGTAAAAGACAAAAGGAGAGTAGGGGGGGAGGCTGCGAATCAGACCAACCCAAGATACTAGTGGTGGTCTTTCAATAGAATTTTGGTTAGAATATTATGCTGCCAAATGTTAGAAAATAGTAAGACAATGTTGGCAAGCACGTACGAATTTCTTACATGGATTTACCACAATTTTCTTGTTTGTGCTTATAAATTATAACCTTATCCACCAAACCGAAAAGCCCACTAAAAGCACTACCTCTTTTGCATTTATACTTTCATTAACACTTCCATTTTTAGCAAACAGAAGCTTAAGAAAATGGCAGAGCAAGAGCACCCGCAAAAGGCGTATGTATGGGCAGCAAGAGAAGAGTTCGGGGTTCTCTCTCCTTTCTAATTCTCAGGGAGAGCAACAGGAGACAAAGATGTCAAATTTAAAGTGTTGTATTGTGGGATTTGCCACTCTGATCTTCACATGGTCAAGAATGAGTGGAGCACTTCCATATATCCCCTTGTTCCTGGGTAACTTATACCTTCCTTTTTATATATATATTTCCTTTTATCGTATTATTTATATATAACAGAATGTAGTATGTCATAACCTTGAAACAGAGTCGATTTCGGGTAGTTCTGTTAGAGAACCTTCATACAAATTTAGGAATGAAATAGGTGAGATATGGATATTTTCAACTACTTTCGAGGATTTCTAACAATGGAACTTCCTCTTTGTAACACCATGATCTATCAAAAAACTTTTCTAAAAAGAACGTCATGCTCTCTTTTTTTTTTAATTATTATTATATATAATTACTCAATCTACTAGTATGTTTTTGCTATCTTTTATCAGTTCATCCAAAATAAAAAATTAACTATCTTGATCTTTTCTATTTTGAAATAATTTTGACAACTGATTTAAGTTACAATTGTTGTTGATTACATTTTCATCGAATTGGCGGCCTGGAAATGCAGGCATGAAATTGTTGTAGTGGTAACCACTACAACAAAAAAGAGATATTGCGACGAAAACAATTCGTCGCAAAATCAACGAATTCCGTCGTAAAGTGATTTTCGACTCACTTTCCGTCGCAAAAAGTCTCGTCGACATTTTATATAGGAGTACAGAATGTTACGAAGAAATAGCGACGATTTCGTCGCAAAAAATGCGTGACTTTCGTCGTAAGTTGTAGACACAATAGATTTTTTACACTTTTGGCGACGAAATTGACAGATTTGTCACACAAAGTTGTCACTAATTTTTCCTATTTGTTATTTGAAATATGTATGAAATTTATTAAAATCTCAAAATTAAAGTGAAGATTTTGAATTTTAATTAATAGAAAATATATATATTTAATATATGATTTTATATCTGATATATACAAAATATGTCCAAAATATTAAATGTCGCATCCTCCAAATATGTCCACAATATTAGATACAAAACAACATATCTAATATCATTTGGGCTTCCTCTTCATTGTCC
>CAODLS010905598.1:0-11732 GCA_948243855.1 Flueggea neowawraea | reverse complement strand
ATTAAGGTTTTACTATCCAAATCATATTTGATAATTTAATCAGAACCACTATTCACGGATAATTCATCCAATTAAATATGTACAGAAATAAGAAACAGGATGAAAAATGCCTCATACTATATATATCAAATATAAAGGGGTAAATAATGTGCTTGGGGCTAGGGCTTACACTAACAGATTTCTATTTTCCAGTGGGAGTAGAGAACTTGATCCTAGTAAGAGTTCCTATATGAAGCTTGAATCTAGTGTGAGCATTTTTTGAAAATGCATAAGTCTAAAAGGGATAAAGTCTCACGACAAATTTTTTTCTATAAATGAAACGATTTTGATCCTTTTAGTAACCCCACAAGTCAAAGACGAACCTGCAAGTATGCTAAAGGTTCACTTATCCCAGTAAAATTGATATGGATTAAAGTAATGGCAGTGTAAATGACATTTGAGAGATTAAACTGTGTTTAGGTACTGGTTAATCTACCCAAAGGAAGAATACCTATTGGAGATAAGTGGATACATGAGCGATAGATCGAGAAAGACATCGATAATCGTGTAAAGATGATTTAGTTAACGAGATTGGAAAGTCCAACTTGTTGAGAGATTTACCTCTACCAAATAGACTTTACCATTTGGGTTAGCCTATACCTCGACCTATATCAATGGATGTAGAGACTCTTTTTCTCACTAGAGAATTTAGAGAAGAAACCTATATGGTTTATCCTAATGATTTTATCGTTTAAGGTATGGCCTTAGAAAATCTTTGAGAGAATGATATACTCATATATGTTGTGCTAATACCAAGGTGAATCTTTTCATTCTAATATTGTGTGAACAACTTGAGCTAGAATTGGTCTAGCATACTTGAATGACTCCAAAGATTGGTCAAGATCCAACTTTAAGATTACTACTATGGGTTGATCTTGGGGTCAAACTCCAAGAGATCGTTCGAGTGAATTGTTGTACCTCTTCAAGTGAGATGGATCAACAAAGTATTTGAACCCTTCAAGATGCAAAAATGCATTACTCATAGAAACCTCGTGACTAAGAGCAAGTCTCTTAGCAAGTGCATGCATCCATAAACCTATGAGAAAGGAAGAACGTGTAAGGAATGTTCTTCATTCGAATGTCATGTGAATGTCTTTTATAGTCTAATAAAGAGTATATATGTTGATTACAAGACCATATCTTCTAGTAATACCTATGTATGTACAATGTCTAGAGTTTACTATGCAGTCAAGTTAGCTAGCAAATATTGATCCAACACGTAAGAATGTTGTTGAAAAACAGTGAATAAGATACTTGGATGCTTTAGTTGTAATGCAAGACACTGTGTTATCGTAAAAACTTACGATAAAATGACCCAGTTGCTATTCCATATGATGATGTGGACTATAAGGGAGTCCATATCTGATTATGTGTTCTGGTTTGGTTGAAAAGTCACCCCATGTAATAATGAGGAACGCATATAAGTGTGGAAAAAGAAGCTGATACCATAGCTTCATTAGTTGCAGTGCAAAATGAAGGTTTGCTATAAAGTGGAGTGATCCACTTAGCACTAACCACCTAAAGAAACCTCTTAGTGGCAGTTAACTCCATTTGCTTAAAGATCGAGAAGATCCATTATAAGTTTAAGCAAATCGAGAACAAGTAACAATTTGTGAGACATTTGGTTGCACAAGAACAATTGAATTAGAATACAAGTATCAAAAGGAAAATTGAACTTAGAAATGTAATTCCATGCGAGACATGGTCATAAGATCCGTTAATAAAAGCATATAAGGAATAAGTTCCTTAAGACCCGCATAGCATATAAAATGTATAATCCCTTAAAACATGATCTTTAATAAGATCATTATGGCAATACACGAGTACAAATGTTGAGAGCAGACATTTGTTGTAAGCAAATGTTGAGAGTTGACATTTGTTATAGTGTTAAGTGTGAAAGCATGTTGGACAGAGAAGTAACTCACTCACACGGGTGTTTACCTTAGTTTTCCTAGTTCGTTGAGGGAAGAACTAAGATGAGACTGATTTTGAACGTATAAGAGAGATCGAGAGCACGTTCATAATCAAGAAGCCATCTTGCATTCTATATTGGTTAGTTCATTGTAAATAGGCAAGAAAAGTCATATGAAAAGAGACATACGCCACAGGAAAAATTCCTTTGTTGATCATGAAATAATCAGATGCTAAAATAGAATGACTTTTAACATATTTTGTCTTAAAACCAGAAGTAATCCTGTTAAGGTATGGATTAAGATTAGATGCCGAGATCCATTGTAACCGAAGTTTTTGTGTAGTGTTGACATTATTGTATAAACATGCGCTCCTCCAAGTGAGGGAAAGAACACCACAACACATGATCATACCATGTGTGTTATATACATGACCATGAGGATGGAAAAAAAATTCATAAACGATCTCATTTTTTCTAGTGTGAGACCATGTCGTGAACATGTGGTTCTCGGTATTACCTACCCTTAGAACCCTTAACACATTCAAAATGCGTAGTTGAATTTGACTACTTTAACTTGCCGTTAATGATAATGATTGATTCGACCAAGCGTGTCAAGCTGAGTAAGTAAACTTGGCTATGCGAATTGTCTGGTGTAAGAGGGGAAGTTTGTTTCTAGACGTATTTGCACGAGTCTCATAAAATGATACCAACACATCTCCAAAATCGAGAGAGAGAGAAAGCTCTCCACCGGGAGAGAGAGAGAGGCTGAGACCTCCTGACCCCGAGTCCTGCACATATCACGTGTGACATCTAGACTGTGAAACAACAGGACATTTCTGTTGACATCTCAACCGTGGTTTGCTCGCAAGACCAACATATAACTGGTCCTGCTCCGCTGCTAGCTTCTGCTGGAATCGAGGTTAATAAATCGAACCTATTTATTATACTGTTTATTCGTTAATCGGTATTCGATTCCTTCACCAACCTAATCCGACCCACAAACCCGCCCCACTAAATTGGTTCGGTTGTTGATTTACCCACAAAACTGAACCCCATCCAAATCAAATTCACCTCTGATTTGAATTTTTATTTTTTAATAATGGCGAACTAAAGGGTTAGTATATAATTTAGTTTTTCGATTTTGGTTCAAATATTAATCTGAAATGTTTGGTAACGAAGTTAGTGGGACACGGCGGAGAGGCGCGTAACGTGGAGGAGACAAAAGCCGATCATGTGGGGAAAAGGTGGTAATCGCATCACCCGCGGGGGAAGCAAGGCCATGACCGTTGGATGGAGAATGCTCCATAGAGCAGTGAGGTGTTGGGTTATTTGAGGGACTTGAGAGTCATTTTATCTTAATGAGAGAGGAATTGGTTGATGTTTGACTAGATGGTAAAAGGTTAGTGCCACGTGTAACAAAACTGAGGCGTCACAAGCTTACTCGCCTGGGCTTTGCTTCGCTGTCTATAAGAAAACTTCTCCATTGCTTCGCTTGTTTGGTTGGTGGATGTCAAAGTAGTCTTGTAATCTTCTTGTTTCCAAATAATTCACATATTTAATAATTAATATAGTTATCATACATTATTATCTTACAAAATTCGTTAATTTATCTACTTTTAAAATGTATAATTTATTTGCTTGATATCTACTATTATTGAATATATTATGAACAAACATGCATGATACACAAATGATCGTACTAGTAAAACTCTTTCAATCTTGGAAACTGATTGTTCATTGTTTGTATGAAGTTTAAATATGTTGAACTGCTTTAAACCAAAGAAACCGAGAACTGATTGACTAGATCTAATGTATCATACCACATTGGGCTTGGTCATAGATGGCAGTACTAGCTCCTTTCTGCCTCTAATCTAATCTATGCTGCTCGCCACTGCATTTATGTTCTCGTCGGGAGATGTGGATTTGTGTGAACCCCGCGGAGCCCACATCGTCTGACAATGATTTCTTCAAAAAGTAAGGTCAACAAAGATACCGGTGCCAAGTCTGTAAGACTGACAGCCATCATTGTTGAATGAGTCAACGAATTCCGCATTCTTCTGGAATATGTTAAACCGCTCTTTTTCTCTGCCTCGTCCAATTGTATGTGCGACCATACTGAACCATCCACATTTCAAAACTTTCTTTCATCGATTATGGTGCGTAAGACAGTGATTAGTAGATTTAGCAGGAGTTTTTGCTGTTCAGAAGAAGAATTTCAATTCAAGAAGATAGTCATTACCTCCCCCCATTCTTCACTTGACAATTGGCACTCTTCAGCACCGACAAAGTAGCATCAGTCGTCCGCACCACAGAGATGGCAGCAACTCCACCCAACTAGACATCAGCCAAATCTAACAAAATCAAATCTAGAATCCCTAACCAAATAAAATCTAGCAGGAAAATGTTACTGTTGCGTGACCATAAATCCGTTGCACTTGAGTCGTGAAAAGCGTATGCGCCATTTCTCTTCAAAAAACTAACATAAAAACAATTGGCTGACTTCTTATGATCGCAAAAAATAGACCGTTTGATTTGTTTTCTTTTTTTGTTTATAATAAAAATATAAGACAACAAATAGTAACAATTATAAAGAAACAATTTGATTATATATAAAAGGTATACAGAAAACATACAATAAACAAAAACAATTCCAGCAGCGACAACAAGAGATATGATCTATAAGCAAGCCTCTCCAAAAGAATAACTGGTATTTGCACAATCTAAGAATTTTATCGGGACCAAGATTAATTAGAAAGATTAAGCATCCTTTCTTCTTTACTTATTTTCAAAGTGAAGAAGAGATATTAAGAGAGTGACAGAGACGTTGGTGTGTAGCAAGAAAATGAAAAAAGCCCACTTTTTCTTTCTTTCTTTTCTCTTTTTATATATATTTTTTCTTTTTTTCTTTTTCTCTTATTATCCAACCAATTTATTTAATGTAAGAAAGCAAAAAGAACATTCTAATAAACTCTAGAATATTAGGCTCTAATTTTGGATTTATCATTAATTGAGTTTGTTTAGTCCAATTTAAAAGTTTGTAATTAATTATTTATTGGTTAGGTTCGTCAGTTAAATTGATAATTGATAGATTTTACTCCATTTATTAATGTTATGAACGGAATCGATTTTTTCAACACGATTCTTTATTTTCTAACTAATATGGTCAACAACCTAAAAATGTAGAATAATATTAATTTTATTCCAAAAACATAATTAAAAGTATAAATAGAGAAATAATTAGTACATGACAAAAATATCTCAAAACAAAGTAATTTAATATGTCTAAAATAATGCGATCTGAAATATTATCTTTTATATTGAGAATGATAATATCATTTTTAGATTTAAAAAAAAATACAGTTTGAATTCAATATTTATCCAATTACAAATAAAATATTCAAATTTCAAAAATCTACCGAATAATTAGTATACTACAAAGATATACTCGGTATACCAAAATATATTGATAATATACTACCAAATACTTATTGCAAATATTTTACTATTAATATATTGGAAGTATTAATATGCCTTAAGTATACTGGAAAATGGATAACAAATATTTATAATTCATAAAAATCATATATATAATGCACGATTAAAGTATTGCAAATTTACAAAAAAAATGTACACTCTACAAATATATCGCGTGTATACTAGGGAAAAAAAGGGGGATGGCCGCCCGATTCGTGTATATTGGGAAAAAAAAAACCAACAAATTGAAAACATCCGACGCTTGAGTTGACTGTTGAGAGATTTGAAAATTAAGAAAAGGTGAACCAATTATTATTAAAATGAACTACTACAAGTGTATAATCGGAGTTTGGAAGGAGAACAGCATAATCAAATTTGCAATATAAACGAAGCAACAAAGAGAATATGTTTTGAGAAAAAACCCACTTGGGAACTTCATCCAGAGGGAAAAAATATTTGTTAGGATTGGAAATACAAAAACCTGGTGATGAAAAGTTGAAACATAAAAAAGCAAAAGAAAAAAACGATGATGGAAGTTCAGATTGGAAACGATAGAAAAAAAAAAAGGGAGATTGAAAGGTAGAAAACGTTATGTATGCTAAATTGTTACAAATGAAATGTTACTGTCATGTAAGGATGAATTAATCATTTGCATTTAATGTATACTAATCAACCATGTTCTTGTGGTATTTAGATAATATATTATTTAAAATACCTCGAATTAAACGATGTATTTATAAATTATTTATATTTATAAAATCAATACATTTAAAGTGTGCATATTCAATGAAATGAGTATATTTCAAAATTTTACCAACTAAACGAGTTTATAATATTTCTGAAATATTTAAAAGATATAGTTAATTGAGAAACGATAAATGTGTAAAGATTTTGTATCTTTAAAAGACCAAAAGATTGATTAGGTCTATTGCTCAGGCCATTCCTACTTTCTGTATGAGCTCTTTTCTTCTGCTTGTGTCATTATGTCAGGAATTAGAAAGAATGATGCACTCCTTTTGGTGGGGTTCAAAAGCTGATGGAAGTTGTCGAATAATTTGGGTTTGGTGGGAGGGTTTATGCCATCAGAAGGAAAATGGCGGGTTGGGTTTCCGAAGTCTTCATCATTTCAATCTAGCGTTGTTGGGTAAGCATAGATGGAACTTATTGATCCAAACAAATACTTTTGCTAGTAAACTTATCAAAGCTAAATATTTCTGAGAGAAAAACTTTTTGTTTGCTACATTGGGGCACAATCCAAGCTATATTTGGAAAAGTATTTGGTCTTCCAGGTTTATCTTAGCTCGAGGATGTAGATGGAGAATTGGCTCAAGAGATGCAATTAATATATGGCACGACCCATGGTCAGTTGATGATCACAACTTCCATTTAGAAACTCCGATTATTCAGTGCCTTGAAGATTTGAAGATCCCTGATTTATTTATGCCTAACTCTAGAGACTGTGATGTGGAACTTTTGGAGGAATTGTTTTGTGCTAGGGATGCCGAGGTGATTGCACGAATTTCTCTATCGTAACAACAATTTCCTGATAAACTCATTTGGCATTTCACATAACATGGTAGGTATACGATGAAGTCGAGATATCACTTGGCTATGAATTTTGTGTACCCTGACCCTTTGAATCACATTTCAAGTGGATGACGTCCACTATGGAATCTGGCTCTTCCACCGCAAATTAAATTCTTTATGTGGCGAGCTTGTTATGGGTGTTTACCTGCCCGATGTGTGCTTTATCGTAGAGGATTACCGTTGGATACAACTTGTGTTCTATGTAATGGGCCCTATGAAGACTAGTTGCATGCTCTAGTCACGTGTCCTTATGCCTCTCAATGTCTAGCCACGTTGGAATTATCCCTTAATGCTGTTGGTTATATTAATATTCAAGACATGTTTTTCTCTTTCACCTCATATACACCAAAGGAAAAGGTGGCTGAGCTGATTGTTGGACTATGGTGTATTTGGAAACAAAGGAATGAACAGTTGTGGTCTAATTGTCATTTGCCTCCTTAGGTCGCAATTAGACGTGGTTTGCAGTTTGTTAAAGAATGGAGAGATGCTCAAGCCTTGAAGCATGGTCATATAAGCGAGCAAGTTGCTGGGAGCCTGTCTCGCTGGTCTAGACCGCCCCAAGGCTGATCAATGCAACATTGATGTTGCTTTGTTCTCAGATGCAGCTCAAGTTGGTGTAGAGCTGTGTATTAGGAATGATGAGGGCTCTGTCATAAATTGCAAGTCAAAACTTTATGTTTCACGTTGTTGTGCTAAGGAGGTTAAATGTATGGGTCTTCGTGATGTTATTCATTGAGTGCTTCAGCTGAATCATTCACGGTTATCTTTGAAATGGATGCAAAAGCTATTGTTGATGCGTTATTTTGCTGATAAAGATGATGATTCTGAGTTTGGTATCCTCATTCAAGAATGTCGGTCTTTATTTGCACTAGGTCATGAGTTTTCTCAGTGTTTTGTTTAGAGGCAAGTCAATATAGTAGCTCACTCTATTGTTTGAGCTGCTATGTCACAGGATAGCCCCACTGTTTGGCAAGGTCCTTCCCTTTTTGTTAAGGCTTTGCTTAGGATATCTTTAGTGGTTATACTTAAAATGGGTATGATTGTCATATTATATCAGTATTTCATTAAACTCTTTCTTAGAGCTTCTCTAACGCACACCAAATTAGCATGCATTGGTGAAAATGGAGTAACAAATGGAGTCCAATCGGACTCCGTTTGTTATGCCAAATCTTGGAGTAGCTACAGTGCTTCGCCATATCTGGCTTAGCACGGTAGCTACGCCATTCTTTTTTTTTTTTTTCTTTTTTGGCTTTCATCTATTTTTTTTATTTCACTTTTTTTTAGTTTTAGTTTATGGTATGTTTGTGTATTTAATCAATAAATTTACTAATTAAATTTTATTACTAATCTAATTTTTGTAAAATTATAGTAAAATATAATAAAATATGAAAAGATTAAAATTTTTACAAAACATATGCTCTACAAATTTTAAACATAAACACGTTCATATCAATGTAATTTAACATAAATAAAAATATTTTACCATAATAAAATTGAACTTGCAATTAAAATATAAAATAACTAATTCAAAAGGACAAATTAATTTGGCCAAATTAAAATTTAATAATTGGATTAATTTATCTTTTCGGAATCTTATCAAGAAGGCATCTCGAGAATCAACCATATGATGGATTTTGTCATGACGTCTACCGTCAGATTGGTTTATCTTTTCAGAACCTTATTGAGAAAGCATATTGAGAATTAACCGTTGGATGAATTTCGTCGTGATGTCAACTGTCGGATTGGATTTATCTTTTCATAACCTTATCTTTTATCTTCTAAAAATACCATCTTCTATTGTTTCTAAAATCATAAACTTCCTTCTTCTCACTTTTTGAAAATAAAATTCTGTAAAATCATTGCGATGAATTTCGGTTTTGGGGGTCCTTCACAAATTGAAAGTTCATCTTCATCATCGCCTTCATCTGACTCAAATTTATGGTGATGAAGGAACAAATAATACAATGGATCATACACAATAACAACATGATCGTGAAACTATGTGTCACTCAACTCAACAACCAACCCACTCGCAGAGGCTTTGTCCTGTTGAGCCCATTTTGGTCAACATGTGAAATCTGGCTACATTTTGATGATTAACAAAACATATGAAAATTTAAAGTAAGCACGTTATAGCCATTACGCACGTAGTGGTTATATCCCATGCACGTTACGATGACAAGAATGGAAGCTAATCACGTAGACTTCCATGCATTGGAGACTGAAGCTATTCTACACATGTAATATAAGCAGTACGTATGTAGAGGAAGCCAACCAAAAGATAACCAGGTTCTAAAGTCATAGACTCAACACACGTTACATTGGTGCTACGCATATAGCTTCTAGATTCAGGAGGCAGTGTGTATCAGATGTCTAGCTTTATGCACACAAAGGTTTATTTCTAAGCATGTAATGGGAGGCCTTTAAGACAAGTGTGAAAGGTCATAAAGTTATCTAAGGCACGTAAAAGGGCAATGGCAAAGAACGTAGAGGAATAAAAATGTGATCTTGATATTCTGCTTTTACACATGCAAAAGAACTAAGCGTGTAAGGATCTAAAGGTGAAAACTTTAGAAAGAATGTTCTCTATGCACAAAGAGGAGGCAATGCACATAAAGGATCAGAGAATGAAAATTGTCAAGATGCTCATAAGGATTTGAATTTGAATATTCCTGACATGTTGACGTGTGCAAATTAAAGTGCAATCTTGGATCTTCACAACACACGTTATGGTCTATCTCTAAGTGCATAGACAACGACTACGTTCGTAGAAGTTTGTTAAAGCATGTAGAGGTAACTGAAATGTAGATTCGGTCCCAATGTATAATGGAATGGCAATCCAATAGGGGGTGAATTGGATTTTTAACAAGTTAAAAACTTTTTTGAAAATATTTTGCAAACTAAAACAAATAACAAAGTTTTCTTTCAAACTTAAATCAAAGAGTAAATGCGAAAGCTCTAAAGATCCAATCCACACTCAATAATATAATCAAATGCAATGCAAAGCAATTAAATGAGAGACAGTGAGGGAAGACAACACAAATCCAATTTATAGTGGTTCAGTCCTTCTTGACCTACATCCACTCATCCAGCTCAACTAGAGAGTTCAATCCACTAAAGATTCTTCCTCACTTGCGAGTGGAGGAAAACCGTTACACCTTGTTTTTACAGAATCAACAAGAAAACTTTTACGCCTTGTTTTTGCGGCCTAATAAGAAAACCTTCCTGTAGTTTTTGCGGGATCAATAAGGAAACCTAACCACTTATTTTTGCAGGATCAATAAGCAAATTGAACTCTAGTTTTCTAAGGCTCACTAGCAATCACTCTTGTTTTTCTAAGTCTTAACAAGGAAACCTATCTACCCTCAATCAAATACCTTGATTGTTACAAATTGTGTTTCCAAAACACATATTTAACATTATGTTCAAACCCAAGTGTGTTTACAAATGAATAACTCAAATGGGTTAAAAAGGTAGAGAAGAGAGATAAAATGATTGAAAAGTCTTGGCAAAGGTCTCTCTTGTTGCAGAATTCCGGTCTATGCTTTGGTTAAGTTTGGAGAGCGGAAGCGAGTTGAAGTGAGAGAGAAAACAACACCAAGATTTATAGTGGTTCGTCCAACCATGCCTACGTCACTACCTAAGTCTCACTTAGGATTTTTACTATAACAGTGATTGATTCCGGCTCAATCTAATAAAGCTTACACCAAGGTTGATTGCAACTCACACCTCTAAAGCCAACAAGGTTAATTACGGCTCACGCCTCTAAGGCCAACAAGATTGGATACGGCTCACACCTCTAAGGCCAACAAGATTGATTACGACTCACACCCTAAAGCCTATAAGGTTGATTACGACTCACCCCTCTAAAGACTACAAGATTGATTCTGTTGGGAACTCTACGTGCGATCATATCAAATATGGGCAGCGGAAACAAGTATTAAACACGTAGAAAACAACCAATGAACATTTGCACATAAAAAAAATTAACAAAACCGGTAACATGCTAATAAACAAAACGTGTACGAATAATTACCTCTAATCGCTTCGCACAATTGTCTCCTTGTTTTCACAAAAAGTAACAAGTTAAAATTTTACATTTTTACCCCTTGAAGGATCTTTAGAACCTGGAGAAAACAAAAATTAATGTTGAAGAGTTGCTTGTACACGAACTCTCTCTATTAGATTACACATGTAACCTATTGATTAGGTAGTGTACTAGCACTCGAATGCTCTCAACAAGGGTTTGGTGTTTCGGATTTCAAGTGGCTGAACAAAATAATTTTTTCACCTCTTAAATCACGTGTGGATAGAACTAAAACACTCACAAGAACACTCCTTTTGTTGCTCACAAAATACAAGCCGAAAAACACAAAACTATCAACTAAAACCCTAGCAGCAAAATCCGTATTTTGTGTAGAAAGGAAGAAGAAGAGTTTTGCTTGCTGTGTTCAATAAGTAAATTAAGTGAATGAATACAGGTGTGTGGCCGGCCAAGATTAGGGTTGAAGTTGATGTGCTTGTGTCAAACACAAATTCTCAATTTCAAAGAAGATTGGATGAAATCAAACATATCAAATATATTTGAATTATCCTCATCTTATCATATTTAATTCAATGCAATTAACACATGTTAAAATGCATATACATGGCCAGATTTCACACCTCATTTGGGCTTAATGGGCTGGTCATTTAACTCACTTAAATAGCCACTCATTTA
>CAODLS010905585.1:0-14316 GCA_948243855.1 Flueggea neowawraea | reverse complement strand
GACTCATTTGTGGTTTCAATGTAATCCGTATATGTATTTCGATTGAATTGGACAGAACATCTGTAACTGCGCTTCTTCCGCCCTGCCCCCCGCCGGTGGGACGTGTCACGGGCTAAGAGTTTTAGCGCAGGGACTTCACCAGTGCGGCATCCCGAGACTCACGTATACCCGAGATTCAGCCTTTATCCGTCTCCGATGCTTACTGGTTTCGCCCCCCATGGGCTCATCAGGGAAGCGGGGACAGCTCCCGACCAGTGTGGTGCCTAGATGACACACTGATCCGTCATAGTCAAGTCCTAGACCAGCGACAAGCTCCCCAAACTCAATTGGGTCGGCATGCCTAGCTCAAGACAGGCGCAACACCTAAGACACATACTCACACCTTCCGCTGCCCCGCAACCCACACTTTTACTCACCAGCGAGCATCTCGCGCATCCTGCGTTGTCACGACAGTTGGATCGTGACATTCTCCCCCACTCAATTCATGCACGTCCCGTGCAAGAGGGGAACTCTTTGTCATCCTTCAATGATTGTCCCGGATCAGTGTGCGACTACCCTGCCTCTACTCGTCTCCATCTTCAAGGAGAGTCACATGCGCCAGACCCCACATTACTTTGGGCGCGCACCGCGTGGACTCGAGCGCTCGGCGTAGTATCGCTGCAGCTTCCTGTCTACTCGTCCCCATCTCTGAGAGGACTCAACTGCGTAATCGCCAGCTTGGTAAAGAGCGCTCGACAAACTTCGCAGCGTGCACGCATCGGGCTCTGATACTACTTGTCATGGGCTAAGAGTTTTAGTGCAGGGACTTCACCCGTGCGGCACCCCGAGACTCACGCATACCCGAGGTTCAGCCTTTATCTGTCTCCGATGCTTACTGGTTTCGCCCTCCCATGGGCTCATCAGGGGAGCGGGGACCGCTCTCGACCAGTGTGGTGCCTAGATGGCACGCAAATCCGTCATAGTCAAGTCCCAGATCAGCGACAAGCTCCCCAAACTCAATTGGGTCGGCATGCCTAACTCAAGACAGACACAACACCTACGGTACGTACTCACACCTTCCGCTGCCCCGCAACCCACACTTTTGCTCACCAGCAAGCATCTCGCGCATCCTGCGTTGTCACGACAGTTGGATCGTGACAAACGGGGTGGAACGGAGTGGAATTTTTTATGCTTTATTTTTCAGAATTTATGCTTTTGTTGAAGATTCAAGTGTTTTTCGATCTGTTTGACATTATAGTTTTACCTGTGGTGTATCGAAGAGTTTATGCTCTATTTGTTATTTGTTTGTTTTGATGCTGACATTATTTCTGATCGAAATGTGAATGTCTAGCAGGTTTTCTTGTAATTTTTTTAGGCGAGATGGAAATTTGAAGTTTTGAGGGTTTTGTTCTGTTAAGTTGCATTTTGGGCCTTCAAGCATTATGGAAAAGGTAATTTCTTCTGATGATAATTTAAAGAATTCTCCAGATTCTGGAAAGCTGGGAGGGGATTCAGATGACGTTGAGAAACATGATAGTGAGAATCTCTCACAAGAGATGAGTTCTCCAGATAAGAACACAACTGACTTCAAATCAGATGAAGGCAACGGAGAGTATATAACAAGTGAAAACATTGCTAAACATGAACAGTTGCGGGAGATGAATGAGAATAAGGATTCTGAAGAATCAGAGGTTATCAATGATATTTCAAAATTTGAGTCAGTCGATAAGACGAATGAGGACAGGGACTCGCAATGTAAAGATGAAGAAGGAACACGACAAATTCCAGAGGAATTGTTGATTGGGGAGGAGCAAGAACCTGTTTTTGATGGAACAGAGGTTCCAGGAATGGAAGCTAGCAGGAGCACATCTTTTCATGATTATGATTCTGAGGGATCTGCTTGGCCTGAGAAGGCTGTAGCTCTTAAGAATTTTGTTAAGGATAAGGGGGTAGTCGCTGTTGCAAAGTTTCTACGAGTTCTTTCTGGGAATAAAGAAGAGCAAGGCCCAATCACCACTGATGAGGATATTGAAACTTCAGATTTAGCTAAAGATAGGGCAATAGCTGAAGTTTCTCAAAAACAGGTCAATCAGGTGTGGAATCCTCTTAACTATATTATGGTTTATCGTGATCTAAATTCGGAAAACAAAACAGACCAGGGTGTGGAGGTTGCTGAAGAACCACCACCACATATAGTCACGAAAGGTAGAATCATAGTGTACACAAGGCTGGGATGCCGAAATTGTAGAGGAATCAGATTGTTTTTGCATAGAAAAAGGCTCAGATATATTGAGATTAACATTGATGTGTATCCCAGTAGAAAGGCAGAGCTAGAGAAGTTCACTGGGTCAGTTTCTGTTCCTAAGGTGCTATTTAACGAAGTTGTGATCGGAGGCATGGATGAAATTCTGGCATTAGAGCAATCTGGTAAACTCGAAGAGAAGATTGATTATTTGATTAATGAATCCCCATCATTTGAAGCTCCTTTACCACCGCTTTCTGGTGAAGATGACTTGTCAAGTAGCGGATCAATTGATGATTTTGCTCTTATTGTTCGGAAAATGAAAGAATCTATTGTTGTGAAGGATCGATTCCACAATATGCGCAGGTTTGTCAACTCTTTTCTTGGTATGGATGCTGTTGACTTCTTGTCGGAGGATCAGTACTTGGAGAGGGAAGAGGTCAGTTGGATTTTCTTTTTCAATTTTCTAGATGCGAATATTTGTTTTTCAGAATTTTGAAGCATATGCATTCTTTTTTAATTTTCTATAGTTTGTCATTTGTGTTACAGTATCCATAAATTTAAACAAAGGTGCTTGAGATTTAACAAATTCATTAGATGATTTTGGTGTACAACGAAAATGTTACAAATGTTTTAATTGCTTCTGGTGTTTATCAGTCATATGTCGAACCAGCCCCTGAATGTGTAGTACTTAGACGGTGGAAAATGGATTAAATTGATCTAAATAATATCACATTGGATATGTTCAAAGATATTTCAGTGAAAGGACAGATGGGTAAGGAGGAAGATAATGTTTCATCAAATTATTTATCAAATTGGTTATTTGATCAGAAAGAAAATTGTTTTCATAAAATGAAACTTCACAAGTGCCCTGCGTACTTTGTTCATATGTTTCCATCATGGTGAATAATAGTTAATTTTTCTCTTCCTTGTTCCTGAGTTTAAACAGGCCATCGAATTTGGGCGAAAGCTTGCTAGCAAGGTCTTTTTCCGACATGTGCTTGAGTAAGTCTCCTGAACCATCATGACGTATCTATTCATGCTATTTTATTTTACTCTTCTCTAGTCATTAATTAAGCTTTCATTTCCTTCGCATAATGCTTAACACTGCAGTGAGAACCTGTTTGAGGATGGTAATCACTTGTATCGCTTCTTGGATGATGATCGTATCGTGTCATCTCAGTGTTACAACATCCCTAGAGGTATAATTGAGGCGAAGCCTAAGCCCATAGCAGAAATTGCTTCGAGGTTGAGACTTTTATGCGATGCAATATTTGAAGCTTATACATCAGAAGACGGAAGGCATGTTGATTACAGAAGTATTCATGGAAGTGAGGAATTTGCAAGGTCTGATAGCTTGTGTATTTTTAGAATTGTTAACTTCAATATCTTATTAATCAGAGTTGTTATAAGCAACTTTATTCTCTATTTCTAATAATGACAAAAATTTCAGGTATTTGAGGATAACTCAGGAGCTACAAAGAGTAGAATTGCAAGATATGCCAAGAGAGGAGAAGCTGGCATTTTTTATAAACCTCTACAACATTATGGCCATCCATGCAATACTGGTGTTGGGTTACCCAACCGGGGCATTGGAGCGGAGGAAGTTGCTGGGAGACTTCAAGTATGTGATCAGTGGGAATGTATACTCACTATCAGCGATTCAAAATGGCATTTTAAGGGGCAACCAGCGGCCCCCATACAATCTCATGAAAACATTCACTGCGAAAGATAAGCGTTACAAGGTAACTGATAATAATATATGCTTAGTTACTGAACAATGAAATACTTTTTACTGTCATCTTACCATGGTAATAATTCATAGTACTATGTGCGCTGTTCACTGTTTTGCTTTCACCATTTTTATTTGTATTGGGTGGGATGTCTTTTATTTGAGTTGGTTGGGTGGATGGAAGTTGGGAGAGAGGGTTCATCCGTTACAGGTCATTGTGTACGTCCCCAGAACTAATTTAGTTGAGGGGATGTCAGAGATATGTCAGACCAACTTTTTTGCAAAATGAATGATGGCCCTGTTTTATTAGGCTCACTACTATGTACTTTCTATCAGGTGGCACTTCCCTACCCAGAACCTCTCGCTCACTTTGCCCTGGTTTGTGGTAGTCGCTCTGGGCCTGCACTACGTTGCTATTCACCTGGGAATATTGATATGGAGTTGATGGAGTCAGCACGCAATTTCTTAAGAAGTGGCGGACTTGTGCTCGATTTGAATGCGAAGGTTGTTTATGTCAGTAAGATCCTTAAATGGTGAGCTGTCATTCTATTTGGTTTTGTCGATATTGTATTTTGTCTGATTGTGTCACGGTTAATATTTTGAGTATTAGAATGACTCAGAATAGCAAACATCTAGATCTCTGAATATTTTGAGTATTAGAATGACTCAGACTAGAAAATTGCTCATAGGTTAAAAAAAAAAGCCAACTAAATCTTGCTAAGGTTTATTTTATATTCATCGACAGGGCCATTGGGCTCTAGAAGTACTTGGATAAGACGAACAAAATTTTATTTTTTCATGGATATAGGCTCTGGAATTCTTGTTGGACATATGTTGAGCTAAATTTGGCCTTAGTTCTCTTTCATAGGTGAGCAAAATTGGTGCTGCGTTATTTTTTGCGTGAACTAAATCTCTGAAATCAAATCAGGAGAGATTACCACAACACATGAACATTTTTCTGATCCATTTGCTGCTTATAAACAATTCCTAGAGATTTAGACTAGATCTTTGGTTAATAATTGACTAGTAGCGTGAAATTCTTGTCGGTGAATAGATACAGTGTTGATTTTGGTAAGAATGAGGTGGAAGTACTCAAGCATGCATCAAACTACTTGGAATCAAACAACTCTGAAGCATTACTGGATTTGGTTGCCAAGAATCAATTAAAAGTGATATACCAGCCTTATGATTGGGGTTTAAATTGTTAGTGTTAACGTTGCATTTCTTACACTATATACTGGTTCTTACATCTTCCCTTATTTTACAAAATTTGTGAGGGAAGTATAGATTAGTACATCAAAGATATGAATAGCTCCAGGTAAATGTAATAGCTAGAAAAACGGGTTTATCTAATATATCATATAATTGAAAGTTGAAACACATAGGTACCTTTGATAATGTTCTATTATTTCCAAAGTATATGCGTCATTTCTTCACTGATGCAAATACCTTACAAAATTATCCATTGTCATAAGCTACATAAAACATAAACTCTGATTTTTAACAAACAAGAAGATATATAATATGTTACACTTAATCTCCTACGTCTTCCTTTTTCCCATTTCATGTCATCTTTTACATTAAGTTCCATTATTACCTGCCAAGACCACGTATTTTTCTTTCCTTGTAAGATTGGTGCACTCAAATCCTAGAGCTTTAGCAATAACGTCTTGTACATGATTAGCAACTTCAAACTTAGATGTCCCAAAATCTGTCATTTTTTCAAGAAACCTGACAGCATATTTAGGGCGGGGGTTCATGTAGTGGAATAACGGGTCTAGACATTTGAGGCCACTTGCTGTTGATCCATAGAACATGCTTGCCTCCACCCTTATGGCTACAGGAACTATATCATCAGTCAACTCCGCAAACAAGGGACTAAACCTCATTAGATAGGGTTCCCTACAAGTTGTTCCTTCTGGGCAAACCACCAGGTTGCCTCGGCTTAGCATCATTTCCATCACTTTCCTGTCGCTCTCTCTCTGTCTAGTTAGTCGGATGGTCTTGATAGGGGCAATCACTTCATTGACCTTGCTCATGCTGTAGGTGACTGCAGTCACAGGCTTCATGATGCTTACTGAAATATAGATTGGGTCTAGAAGTGTTCTGTGGTTGCAAACATAGAGTACACTTCTTGGCTTCCTTTTGTTCTCAGTTGATGCAAGGGATGGGTTATGTTTGTTTGTTGTTAACTGTGCCCCGGTGAAGGCGTGGATCATATTGGCTATTGGGAGAGGTAGAAATACACCAATTAAGATTCTGATGATGAAGAGAAAGAGGCCAAATGGTAGCCACATGAACATGGCTAGGGTCGCTAGTGGAGTTGGAGTAAAAGCCAGTCTACCATCATGGAAAATTAATGGTTTCGGATATCTCTCTCGGGGTAGGAGTTCCCAGTTCTTTTTCTCAGCTTTCGTTACTTTGTAAACATCCTGTTTGCAGTATTCATTGATGTGTTAGAATAGATAGTCATACGAGTAAAAAGAATTAATTAAACCATGCTTCAGAGATGGGATAGTTGAGTGTTATCAACCTTACAATGTGAACTTAGTTTCCGAAGAAGTGACTTGTTGAAATATCCATAGCTGATGGGATCTTGGTTCTTTTGAAGAAGCTCGTTTAAAGTAGCCCAACTTGTGTCCTTTTCTTCCATTACACCTGTGAAATATCCATGAAAATCTTTCAACTCTCTTCCCACAACGGCCTCCATTCCCAAGTAATCTTTAAAAAACCCTTCAACCATAATTCTTGGCAAGTCACTCACTCCTATCTTCCTCTCACGGCTCATCACCACGTCAAAACCTTCACAGCCAATATCTTCTAGGAAATATTTGGGCAAAACTGCCGTTGCAACTCGAAAACTACACTTTTTGATGCCAACGAAACACACGAAAACCATAATCTTAAGCCCTAGGTCCTTCCCAACAGAACAAGCAAAAGGGTATAAGAGAAGCAATATGAAAGCTCTGAAAATCCCTCCTGCTTCAAAGGCAACGAGCATGAAGTAAGGAAACAATGAGTCTGATTTCAACAATGCACCCTCTAAATCAAAAACCAGAGTTTCAGGCGAAGATTTGGAGTCTTTGACGAGAGAGTGCTTTTGAAGTGCTGAACGGTTTACATGGTATGCATTGGTACTGTTGATTCTAGACTGTAGTGGGGTTTGGATCAATAATGGATTTTCTAGCCTCCTAAGTAGGATTTTTGTCAAGGAAGAAAGAGTCTGCAGAGGAAATAGCTTTTCTAATCCCGCCATTTTTTGTTGGTTATCCTTTTTATTAAAGTGAACCTTTATATAGGATTAGCAATCACTGTGTTTGCAATATTTTAATATTACGTAGGGTTTTCTAATGTTATTCTGTGTAATTGTTGCCGAGGATGTGAATTAATTAGCATCTCTCTCTGTTTCAAAAAATAAAAACAGATGTTGCAGTGCATGGCTAACAAGTGGTGCTCCTCCATAGATGGAACGTACTGGCCCCATTTTCTCTGAATTAAAAAAGCGAACCTTAACTCCTAACCAATTAAGTACGATTAAGTATAATTTCGGTAGTAGGGATGAATTACTGGTTAATTTCATTCATGTATGTGCTTAATTAAGATAATGGAGTCCAGTAATTGATCTTTAGTAGAAAGATTGTTTCTTTTCCTAGAAAAGAAAAATAAAGTAGTATGATTTTAGCTGGGGTCTACCAGTATCAGGAAAGGAAAACATAATTTCATTACAGCTACCCAACCTACTTTCTTTGCTTCCATGGTATTCATAGTCAGGGCTCGTACAGTCTGTCTTCACCGAAAAAGGATTGCTGAATTTTATCTTTCTTATAATAAAGGCTACCCTCATAAATTCGCTAGTTGTTTGATTTATGTCAGTAAGTCTTGAATTTTGTCTAGGCTTGTTGATTTTTTTTTGGCTTGGCTGTTACTTCACTTGTATTAGTTTGTTTTATTTGATAAATCTGTTGCTTAATCATTTTACTGTGAACATAAGTCGAACCATCTAAATTTTAGTGTGTACTTTCAGTCTCTTTCATTCGATTATTTCTTTATTTTGAGTTGCTACCTTTGACAATCAGTCCTTAATCTTTAGCAGTTTATTTGGTAGCTGTCATTATTACTATTAAGACTAATTTTACTAACAAAAAGGAAATATATGTAGAAGTCTAATTTCTCCTTTGCTTAATTTGATTACCAATACAAGTTTTTCATCAATATCAAAAAACTCATCCTTGCTTAATTATGCATGGAATTTTAAGATATACCAACTACCTTAAAAGGAAAAGAATTAGGATCAAAAAGGGATATCATCTTTCATCTTTATGAAATGGGTCATATCTCAACCACTAAACTGCAAATACTTCAAAAGCCATAACCCAAAAAAGTGTGTGAAACTGCCAAGTACCACCTAACGACATTAATATTTTGAAGCCAACCCTCACCAACAATTTCAATGGCCATCTTTCTTGTGTTGTATTGGATTGAACAATCCAAGTTCCAATGCACTTTTCATTTGCCACCCTTGTAATCAACACATACTGTCCATTTCCATTACCATTTTTGGTAACATAATTAAGCCATACAATCTTTCTGGATTTTTTTAGCTCACAATTCCAAGCCATTTAACTCACGCAAAGCTTCCATTACCATGGGAAAAACAAAATTTTCAATTTATAACTATTTCTGCAATGCTTCGAAAAATTTGCCAAAGTGATCCTGGTGTGAAAGTTCACCCGCTGGCGACTGAAAAACTCCCAAACGTACCCAAACGTACATACAGCAGTTTAAGTTTTTTTTTTAAAAAAAAAATTATTTTGGTAAATTAGCTCTTAAGAATCAAACTTAACTCCTTAACGCTGAAGACTACTCTAGTATCACTTGATTACAAATTTATTGGTCAGGACTAGTTAGACTGTATACTAGCACGCCTGCCATGGTAGCCTTTTCTTATTTAAAGTAGGATTTGCTTTGTATTACTGTAGTTCTCACTAAAAACAACTGAAATTTATAGTTAATTGTATTTGTTACTGAATAAATTTTAGGTAGCGAAATTTTTTCAAGATGATTGAGACATCAAACTGCGCTGGTCCTCTCTGCAATTGTAGATGCTAATTTAAATGCAATATTATTACCATGTTGAGTTAGAAACTTGAAGAAGATACTACTGGCGTGTTTAGGATCATATGACATTCATGTTAGAACACTTGAAATTAACATCAATCAGGAATTTCTGTCCTGTTCTTGACATGGACATCCAACTGAAAATTAAGTTGCTAAATTTTCAGCTACCAGAACAAGCCATTTTCTAATTGTCCAAAGCTCAGAGTCGACATCAAAATTAATTCTTCGTGTTTGCAGTAAAGTTAACACCACATATTCAAGGGATTTTTTTACTGTCGTTGCCATGAATGGCAGGTATGCTGTGCTAGCAGATCAATCCAATTGTTCAACATTAAAATTTCGTCTAAAACTGAAATTTTCCGCTGGCAGTATCTGAACTTCTTTTTGTTTATATTCTGTTTATATGCCTGCAGAAACTAAGGGGTTGTTTAGTTGAGAAAATTTTCTATAAAATTAGAAAACAGAGATGGAAAAATGAAAAAAAATTTCAGTTTTTTTTTTGGTAAGCAAACATATTTTCTAAATGTTTTCAATTTTCAAAAAATAGGAACAAAACAGAAAACAGAAAATTATTTTCTAAACTAAACATAGCCTAATATTTTGAGATCAATCCATTTAATGTGTTTGTGATGTGTTAGTTTTAGATTAATTAACTTGAGATGCAATTTGTCTGTCTGAAGAATTCTGCTTTTTTTCTGGTTTTACCAGGACATAATTGTTTGATTTAACAGCCCAAAATATGCTTTTTTTTACAGTGAGCTTTCAGTATACAGATACGCTTTTTACAATGATGATGTTACAGCATATGAATCTGCAAGGAATGATTTTTTGTTTGTATGTGCATACTAATCAGCAGGTGTTCAGATAAGTCTAAATCCATGGAGTCATTTTATTTTCCTGTCATGTTCTTACTCTGCTAATTTCATGCAAAGCCGATGTGAATGCTAACTGTATCCAGTAAACTAATCTGTACTAATCATTCAATATCCTAATCATTAATCCTTCTAAAACAAGACAAGTGAAAGCGTGCTTTTAAGGTTCTGAATAGTTCTGGCACCAGTGAAAGAGTTGTACTCCAAAAGGTTTGATTCAATCTATGGAACTCTCTCTGAAGAACAGTTTAATAGTCATAAAAACTTTTAGCTACCTCTGCATTCTACAACCAGTTACAACCCACCTGAAAATGACTTGCAATGAATAGGCATGAACCAAGCATTAACTTCACGAATTCATAGAACAGTAACCATTAATCATTCACCAGCAACCTTTTTTACAGAATCTGCTGCTTGCAGAAAATATCTGCATGTCCTTTCTTTGTATTTTGAATTTATATAAACACAAACACACATACCTGAACCTAAATAGCAGAAGTTCATAATTATTCTTTTAAATCTAGATTAAAACCCTTAAAACTAATTATTATTACACCAATCTGTTGGTTGTTGTGAAACGGTGGCGGGTCATATATATTAATTTTAGTATGAGGGTCATATTTGTTCTGTTCTGGAGGTATGTTAAGTTTGATTTTGAAATAATTTTTTACTAATATTTTTGGTAATTTTGTTATATGGATGTTCACGGGGATCCCTCCCAGCCACCTGGACCCGCCGTTGCTGTGAAATTGAATTAACTGCTTTAAGTAGGCTCCTATTTTATTAGCTCATAAATGTGAAGAAGCATAAATAAGAGCTTAATGCAAGTACAAAAAAATTATTCATAAAAAATTAAATCAGAATAGATTACTCGTTCTTTGCATGGCCATCTCTGAAGTTCCTTAATCAATCATTTTCATCTGTTACATCTTTCCCGAATAGAATACACATATATTATGGTTGAAAAGGACTTTACAATGGACTCGTTAATGGTCTGGACCAGATTAATTATGAATCACCACATGTTAAGTTCTTGTTGGATTTGAAGACTGCTCTTTATAGGCATAAATCTGTATTAAAGAATAGCAATTCATGTTTGTGTTATAATTGTGCTATGTAAAGTGTAATACATGTCATATCGGTATATATGCAACGTTATGTTGTAATTTTTTACTCTATAACCGTGTAATCGTGTCAGTATTTTTCTTTCCCAATTACATGTCCAAGTTTTTTGATTTGTTTTCACTACTGCTCATCACGATTGTCACCAATCTTGGAAGCAGCAAGAGGCTACTCGGTCTAAACAGTTCGAGTAATTAGCAACATTTCCTCTCGTGTGTGATCAATTTTCATTATAAGGAATCGGTAGTGTGTTAGAGACTCAAAAACTTGAATTGTGACGGGACAAAAAGGCCGAACCTGAGTTGTCCTTTCCTCCTTTTGTGTGAAAGAAGTGACTTGAAACCACTAACAACTTTTCTGAGCAAGCCATATTTTTATCAAATCATATCATCATGTGTGGAAAGTAGAAATAAACAATTCAGGACAATTACAACCCTAAAAGTTAATTATTTTGGATTCTTCGGTTTATTTCAAGCTCGAGGGTGACACAAAGTAATCAACTAATTGTGAGTAATGATACTACTTTGCTTGTAAAATGGCTCAATGGGGCTGTTGTCTTGCATAGCATTTGTTAGCACTTCATGCATATTATCTCTTTCGGTTACCGTGTATTTTCCTTGCTAAGTTATCAAATGAATAGTACATTAAATTTTGTTTGATGTATTGAAACTTTAACATGATTTTACGTTTTTTTTAGTTTTGTAATGTAAAATCTATTCAGTTTGTGATTTACTTACACTTTGTCATTCAATCTACTGAAAACAAAAATATAGAAAACGAAAATTTAAGCTCAATTTAGGCACTGAGAGTTTTTTTTTTCGGGGAAGCAACTAGATTATGCCCAGACTCCGAATAGAGGCTCGACAAGCTAATTTTTTATTTATGAAAATTCATGCTTCAATTATGAAATGTTTGTTGATGAACGTGATGTTGCTTCTAAGTACAAAAACGTCGGTTGGCCTTGGATATTGTGTTTGTTTGCACCATATTTCTTTTCATGAGTAAAGTGGTGGAAATTAATTGTTTGACATGCACTTCCTAAGAATAGTGGGAAGAAAATTGGGCTACCTTAAGAAGCAATTTATCGAGAAAGAGATGTTTCCTCCTCTTCCTAGAATTTTTTTCCTGGAGTCACCTGTTTCCCATTTCTTCTCAAACTTTTTGTCTCTTTTCTTAAATCTTTTCTCACAAATCTGTAGATTATAAAGGATTCTAAAAATTGCTTGCTTTTGAAGTTTTGGTTTGGTTGCAGTGGTTACTGTTGTCCGCTTTACATATGTTAGCAGAGGTTTATAAGTGTAGATTTGTGGCTAGCGAGTACTAGTTGTTTGTTACTTGTCTTGATGGTGCTGTGACATTTAGGGCTTGTGGTGGGATACTAACACACCAAAGAGCTGCCATAAGTTGGCAAAACATTTGCTGCGAAAACACTCCCAATTTCGCAGCAATTTTCTCTTACTGTCGCAAATAGGAGGCCAATTCATCTCATTGACAGGAGTGTTGTGCTGCTAAAAAGTTGAACAACAGCAGAATTATCAGTCTGAATTATAAGTAACTTCCTTATACCACGATCCTAGGCAAGCTGAACCCCCCTTAATATAGCCTAGCCAAGCTAAAACTCGTCTGGGTTGGTTGGTTCTTCCAAGAAAAAGAGAAAAAAAAACACCATTCTCTTTATGTGTAAAAAAGCGTCATCCACTATTTTTTTTAAATTGTGTTTTACGTTCTATTTCTCCAATTCACAACTAACTAATAGAAAAACAAATAACAGAAAAAGTTTTACGTTTAAATATTCCTGGAAGTTCATTATAAATTTAACAATATTTATTGTTGTCAAAAGAGCGATAGGCATTCGCTTCATGCACGCTTTAAACAAAGAAAAATGCATTTAACGGGTTGTTTGGTTTAAAATTCATGGAAATTAGAATCCATTATACAGAGTATGTGAGTGACAAGAATCAGAATTAAAATAATTGTTATTATAACTCTTTTTTTAATCTATAATTACCTATTTAAGTTATTGTATGTTGTACATATATATAATAAAATAAATATTTATTTAAAAATTATATATTAAATTATTGTATGTTGTATAAACTCAAAATTATTTAAAAAGTAATTGATAAAAAAATGTATATCACTACATGAAATAAATTAAAAGGAACGAAAAAGGGGAAAAATACATAAAATTAAGAATTAATGAGAACATACAAAAATTTTTCGCGATGATTGGATAGTTTGTAGGTTCGCACAATTTGTTTCAAGATTTTTGTTTCAAGATTGAACTTAGATTATTTTTTTATATTATTTAAATTAAATTAATTAAATTAATAATAAATTCATAAAATAAAAAATTAAATGCTGTAAAATATTTTTAATAACTATTCTTAAAAATGACTCATCTCGATCTCTATAGATGATGAAAGATGAAAAATGAAAGAAAATAAAAAATATGGAAAAGAACACAATTTTAAAATTAATTATAGAGTAATAGCAATATAACTAATAAGCAATCCTCTTGTTAATTAGATTACAGAGTTGAAGGGTAATCTCATTCTCTAGCTGGAGAATGAATCTTCAATAAACCAAGCACAAACAATCCGATTTCCATATTGTCCAAAAATTGTGATCTAATTAACCACTTTTTTTTTTACGATAAAAAAATGCATCTTTCATCAACTTCACTCATATTCCAATGCATGAAAGTGATTGCCTTAAACAACCTAGCATTAAATTTGGGTAATCCTAATTTGCAGAATTAGAAACCATATCACATCATATCATTAAACAACGTGGGTGAGTAAGGGCATCCTTAAAACACAAATTCGGGGAATAGTAAATGAGATGTTCGTAAGATATCATGTTGGTGGGGTCGATTTCATCCACTTTCTGACGAGCTTCCACAAATACCTCGATATGGCCCTCCGACCAAACATGTCCGTACTCAGCTAGGTAGTAAATGTATGGTGAGTTCGTTCTATGTAAACTTTTTTTTTTATAAATTATTTTAATTTGTTTTTGTTGAATATCAAATTTATGATTTTTCAGTGCTGAAGTTGATTTTAGTATCAATAAACTTGTAGTTCATTGATGTTCTATCTAAACATTACTTCCAAATCTACACAAATGCTAGTCATATAGTTAACTCAAAATAAAATCCGTCTTTTGGTATATAAATCAAGATTTAACTAACAGTTTTGCAAGTTTAGACCGTTTCCAAAGGCTCAGTTTCAAGATCGCAAAATACAAAG
>CAODLS010905368.1:0-10781 GCA_948243855.1 Flueggea neowawraea | reverse complement strand
GGGGGAGCACCTTAAAAGTGACATCATAAGTGAACACAATCTCCTTTCCTTTTTCAACTTCTTGTGGCACAGTGTTCCCTTGAATCAACTTTTTTGTGTCCTTGTTGCATGTTGTCAACTGCGGATTTTTCTCATCCCATTCCTTGTATTCATGATTGATACTGCTTGCAAGGGTCAGTCACAATAGAAGACATAGATAAGGTGAATATGAAACCAAACAAGGAGATTAAGACAAAACATGCAAGAATCAAAAGAATGGTGTAAGGAAACACCAAATTTTTGTGCACAAGGGAAACTAAACAATTCTGGAGAATGATAGAATCAAACCTGTTAGGAGTAACCTCAAACCCAACAATTCTAGCAGTCTCTTTTTCGGGATCCTTGTGATACATAACTCTAAAACTCAGGTGATTATTGATAAAATACTTCTCTTCTTTGCTCTGCGAACCAAAACAGTAATTAGAACAGTGCTAACATAAAAATAAAAGGTAGCAGTTCCGACACAAACCCCTGCATAATTCCCTTTGAACCCAACACGGAAACCATGTTCATAAGTTGTTGACTGACTGCCATCCCTCCTTTGTCTACAGACAGCAACAGGAAGATTGTCCAGAATCCTATATATCCAACTCCAAGTTGTCAGTAAAACATGAAAATGGTCAAAACAAGCCTAAAAAAAGATGACTTCTCAAATATGATGATAAAATTATAAAAGAGTACAAATAAAAACAAAATACAGTACTCTGATACAAGGAAGCCAGAATGCATAAGCCAATGTATGGGCAACAAGTTTGCAACTTACATATTTACTCTATATTCATCGTCAATTTTTTCCTTGAAGTTCTTTGCAGCTTCGGCATCAAGTGTCTGTCGACAGGCCACTTTGCATGGCAACTCTTCCATCATCGTAAACTGGAAATGTCAAATTTAACATACATCGAAGATTACAAGAGCCATGGTTGCTTATAAATCCTGTATGTTATCCCCTAGTAAATAAAAGGAAAAAGATGCTCACACTATATACAGAATTCTCTATGCGATCACCTCGAAGAACCTCCCCAAGGTTTTCTGCGCTGTTCTCAATCTTGTCAGGCTTACAATACTTTAAGTAGTAGAAGTCATAGGGAAGCTGCGTCTTAGTGGATGACAATTTGTTCACTTTGATAGAAAGAGGATCACCCTATTGACAAAGTACACAGACATCAGATAACCCCATACGACAATTCATAACCATCCATTCTAATTAATTAAGTCGTTAATCACTTCATGTGCTTGTACAAAATAATGTTATACTGATTTTTATGGATCCAATGGTACAAATACTTACCCATGAATAAAGAATTTCACTCGCACATCTAAGGTCAAACACCCGTTATTCTATCTATACTTCACCTCCTTCATCTCACATTCTCAAACACAAAAGTTCACCAGAAGATTCATAGCTTAATTAATAGCATCAAACCGGCTAGTTAACACTACACACGAGCATGCAGAACCACTAATCGTCGCATCAGTCACCTCTAAAAAACACAACATGACCGAAAAATCACACAACAGATCCAGATCAAACCCGAAAACGACTTAGCAGATCTAAACATGACCTAAAACCAGCAAAGCAACCAGCTTTAAATTAAATCATTCAGAACCCAGATCCAGCTCAATCTTAATAAAGAAAACAAAGAAGAACCCAGTAACTGAACTAACACAAAGAATGAAACCCAGAAAGGAAAAGAAAGGAAAGTGAGTGTACCCTCTGGAAATCACGGGGAGCGACACCGGGAAGATAAAAGGAGTGAGCAGAGGATATAAGGAGGAAGAGGAAGAGAACGGGGGAGATGGTGGGAGTACCCATCTTCTTCTTCATCGTCGTCGTCGTTGTTGTGTTGTCAGCTCCAGAGAGGTTTGAAAAGTGAAAAAGGGGTGGGAAGATAGGTTTTTGCAGGTGGAAGGAACTTCGAGTATAGAGGTGTTGGTTTTCGCTACTGAGATTTCTTTTTCATTTCATTTTGCTACTTCCGTTTTAACAGTTTTTTTTTTTTAAAATAAAAAACTGTTAAAACACATCTTTCTTGAGATATAATTTTGAATATTTAAGAATTATTTGTTAATTGTAGTTGAACATATCTAATGGTACTAATACTATAATTTGTGATCAATTTTATAATTTAATGATATTGAATTTGTCATTTTTGATGTCCTCCTCAGCATAAAAGTTAAAATTCAATTTCTAAGTTGTTAGAATTCAATTCTCAAAAAAATTATTTACGAAGAGGAAATTGTTTTTCTAAAGAGATCAATCATATCTCCTCATAAAAATAAACTATAATATTTTTTTATTAAAATTAAAAAAATTAGTTAGAATTATAAATTTTAGTAGAAATTTTTAAAAATATCTTTATAACAATTTAATAAGTGATTAATAATATAATTTATTATATATTTAAATAGAGATAATATTATATAATTGATGTAATTAAATATATAATTTAGAACAGATTAAAAAAACTAACTTATTTTTATGAGAGTAATAAATTACTTGTACAATCAACGAAATCACATAAGGAACTGTTCTGTTGAGAAGGGGTCATTCAATTTCATGGCACATCAAATCTTTTCTTGTTTTCATTTCACAGAAATGGCACATGAAACCCTTTTTTCAATAAATTAGAGCGTCAACAATGATCTACCACTCTAATTAAAAAAATGTGCTCCAACAACTTGGAATGATTTCTTCCATCAAATATAAATGTACCTTCTTTATCTCCTCCATCTGTTTGATTGAGGGCGACACTACAGACACCACATTTTCATCATTCTCAGAAGCAAAAAGAATCCCACAAACCAGACCTTTCTGTTTCATTCAATCAAAGCACATAAAAGAATTTGGTCAAAAACAAATTTAGAATTAATGAGGCAGAAAATTAAACATAACAGTTTGCTTGTAAACCATCTGAAGTTTTAGAGTTCTATTCTACTGTCTACTGAACATTCCGAAGCTTCAGTGGTTAGCTATCCGTCGCTCGATAGTCATGACAGTCACAAGCACCAAAACCTATTCGCTTCCAAGAATGCTGGATTTGAACTTGTCTAGTTCGGCAAGAACCTCCTCCTGCGGCCTGTAGATCAAATCAATCATCCGCCATATCTGCACCAAAATAAACCAACATTGAAGTGAGAACATCAATGAAAAAAGAGTGTCTACTATTTGAAATACAGTTTGGATGTTCATTGCTATCGAACTGTAAGCAATTCCAGTGGTACGCAAAAAAGACCGTATTGGTTTAAATGTGATTTCAAGCATCATTTTTCACTTTAAGTCTCACCCTCAGTATCCAAGGATATGTCCATGCTGAAGATAGGGAACATGATCTAAATAAAACAAACTGCGAATGGTTGGTTGAATTGAGCAGTTGTGGTTCAGCCGCTTGGCAATTTGAATATAATGTTATGGATAAAAATTTTTGTATTCAAATATCATGGGCAACAACTATCAAAAAAAAAAGTTCTGTATCTGAAAGTAAGCTAATATTTAAACTGTTGGATCAGCAGGGGTTTTGCAGTTTAAGAGTTTAAGCTCAAAGGAATCACATACAGAAGTTGGCACTAAAAGTATCAGGTTTTTATAGCATAATGCCAATTAAGTTGGTCATCTGCATGATGAACCAAAATATAGTATTACCTGTAAGGAACCGCCTCCTCCACTACTTTCGCAATCATCAGAGACGCTGACAATTGTCCATGGATCAGCTGCATTCCAATGGAAGTCAACAACCTTGTCCCCGCACGGATGCAGATTTATTATTGCATGACAAAATGCATCGAGAGTAGCAAATTAAAAATTGCACATAAATAGCAAAGACAAAGTTTAACATGATTTTGAGAGAAAATTTTCTTGTATAACGAATTAAGAACAGATTCAAGCCTCTACCTATGTCCAGCATGTCGGGAAAATAATCCTGGAGGAGCATTTGGCACTTTAAGTCCAGCAGTCTCTTGTTTTTGACCGACCTGAAAGAAATTCTATTGGCTAAATAAGGAAATCCAAAAAAGGAATCAGAATAAAGCCATTTTCGTGAAAGTTTGCATTGTACGACCTTCTCATAATCCCACATGTTTAGAATGCCATCCTCAGCAGAACTTCCAAAGACAGAAGCCTTGTCAGGAGACCACTGAAATAAATGAAGAACTCGTGAGAACAACAATTCTAACTAGACTTATTAAAAGCCAACCAGTGCTTTAAGCAAATAGGCCTAAACCATTTTCCCACCTGTACACAAAGAACTGCATCACTGTGACCATGAAAATTGTAAACAGGTGATCCATGTCCCCCGGAATTGAGTTTTCGACGATCAAACATGTGAACAGGGTCATCAGCAGACCTGAGTAAAAATTAACAATCATCATAAGCAAAATTGACGCAAAGAAAAGCTATACAAAATGGAACCAATAATTAGATAATCCAGATATCCATACTCAATGCTCAAATGATATAGAATTCACAAGACAAAGGGAAGATCGGTGTCCATGTACCCTGTAAGGATGAGATTCACATCATGAGGATTCCAGTCAACACAATGGAGATCTGCATTGTGAGCTTTTTGTTCCTGCAAGATAACAATAAACCTGTCATATTATACCATAATTGACAAAGAAGTTGCACTAAACAATAATAGGCATTATTAGCTAGCTGTGATTTGAAGTTGACCACAATGGAAAACTAGCAGCAATTAAAAAAATAAAGTCATTCATAGACTTGGACCAAGACCTAAAATGTTATGCAGAAGTGATGGAGATACATTTCGAGCAAGGATGAGACCAAGAAAAGACAAGGAAACTTTCAAGCTGTGCTATTTGACTACCCAAGGAAACATTGGTCTGCAGAATAAAAACTTGATTGCACAATCTCATTATTGTTACGCATAAACAGTAAGAAGTATTGATACAGTTCCTCCACCAGCTGCATCAAAATCACACTGCTCATTTCTTAGTAAAATGTTCAGCAATCACTAACCTAGAATATTACATTGTGTCAGTTGTTGCTAACTCAAATAATGGACATAGAACTAGAAGAAGACTTCTAAGTGAATTCTGTCAATTTCTCTACAATCAGATTTGTAAACATGTTAACATTGGGGGGAACATAAAAGAAAGAATTTTACGCAATAAACACACAGGGAAGAAATGAGACCTTCACAACTGGATTGGATCCGGTTCTTGCATCCCATAATATAAGGCAAGAATCATCACCTACACTACAGAATTCCTGTGAACTACACAAAAAAAAACAACCAACATGAGGAAAATCATAAAGGAAGAGCTCAAACAAAACAGAGAGTATAATTTACTATCAAGTGATCTTGAATTCCCAAGGAAAAATGAAGAGTAGAACTCCAACTAAATGTCATTCACGGCCTCACAGGTTGCACGAAAAGTCAGAAAATCAAGAAAGTACTCGCTTAGTTGATTTTGTGACTTATTGCTTCACTAATACTGTTCAATGTATCCAACCATGGTCACCAGAGCTACCTTGATGGGCAGAACTGAACATCTTCAACAGTATCCACATGCCCATCAAAAACACCTCGTGGCCCAATAGAAGGGCTCTCAGCGGGTTTTTCATTGCTCCCACCAGCTTTAGAGGCATGTTTAGCATTCGAGCCCCCGGAACCAGGAGACTTCAAGGATCCAGGCTCTGCTGCCAAACTTGAGATATGGTCATGAATGCTCCACAAAACCACCAATTTGTCTCTTCCTGTTACAAAAATTAACAATCAGAAAAGTTCTAATTGTTGTAAATACCAATCACCAATAATACTGAAGCAAGGCTCACATGACAATAGAAGCATGAGAAATCCATTGAAAATAATGGATTACCATGAGAACCAAATTCAGACATAGTTCCTAGTGATATTAATGCCAAAACGATGCCATGGAAATTTGACGAGACAAACCTAAAGCATTGTTTGAACAAAGAAATTAAGTACATGAAACACAACTTACAAATTCTTGGAGACTTGTGTATTACTTAGTTTTAGTATTTTACACTTAAAATATGCAAAAGAGCATAACATTCTATTAAAAGAAACGGTAAAGTTGTAACGTCCAACCTCCAGAGAGCACCAAGGGCTCTGTTTGACACATAGCAAGAGCAAATTCAGCATCATCTTTATGCCCAGTCAATATCTACAAGAAGATATATCCAGATTAAAAAATGTTTTGTTTGAAAGTAAGAACAGAATCATCAGCACTAGTGAAAAGAGAAGTTGAACTCTCACAAAGACATGCAATAACTAATACAAAATTTACCAGTAACAGCTACACAATGCTGTGCTAGTTGAAAGATAACACTAGAAACTAGTATTAAATTGCGCATTTTAGAATTAAGTAATAAACTTGCCAATAAACTATGAAACCAAACAGAAAAGGAACAGAATGAACCAAATCTGGGCGAGATTCTGGGGCTCCATAAGCAGCATGACGATTAGGTTGAGCCTCGACGTCCCAAATGAGGACCTACATTTAAAATTGAGAATTTGATCAAATTGACGTTGACTACCTCATACATAAAAATTCAAAGAGAAGGGTTAAAAAAAAGGGTGTAAAGGAAAAATGGAAGAATACTTACATTTGGACTGTCCGTATGTGTAGCCACTATCTTACTGTTTTGTGGAAGTTCCCTTATTCTATTCACCTACAAAACCACACAATGCATGCCAAAACAGTATTTCTAAATCAATAAAATAGACATTGTTTTAGACCAAACAAACAGAGGAAAAGTCCACCCATAAACAATGACATGAAAATTTAATCATAAAAACTTCACTTCTATCAACAACTAAGCTAAGAAGACCGAAATACCTCGCCGGGATGTATAATAGTCTTGAACTTCCTCACAAAAGGCGATCTGGCTTCTTCATTGAACTGCAAGACAAAACAATAGTAAAACACTAGACCTAACCAGTACACCAAAGTCAATCACAGAGCCAATAAATCATCAATAACCACCTGTGCAATGTGCTCCGCAGCCGCAACCCTAGGTTTCACAATCTCACAATTCGCAATCACAAGAGTGTTAGGTACACTCCCATCAGTCTGTTCGCATTGCAATCACACAACTCAACGGTCAAACAATCAAGCAATCAAGAAATCACTGTACCGAAAATCAAACAAACCGCCAAAAACAGTCTTGCCTGTTCGGAGATATAGAGTCGCTGCCGGTTCTTGTAGGTAGCTTGCTCGAGCCGCGGACCCCAACTATCAATCAATCAATGAAAAAACACAAAAGCAATTGACTTATTTCGAAGAAACGACGCGAAAAGAGAAAAGAAAAGAAGAGAGTAGTGAGTAGACAATACCGGCAAGAGAGGGATGGCCAAACGAGGTTGTGATTGGCAAGCCAGTCGTAAAGCACGGGGACGAGTGACTTCCATTGACTGTATCTGTCGTTCACCGATCTCTCTGCCGCCGCTTTCGTCGTTGCTTTCCCCCCTCTTTCCCTCTCCTTCATTATTCTTTTCTCCTCCTTTCGCGCCACTGAATGTGTGCGAGAGACGTAGAGTCCCCTTGTTTCAAATTTGGTATGACGTGGCATATTGTGGGGACAAGAGATTGGTCGGTCAGGGAGGTGGTCAGCATTAGACGGATTCATAACCGAAATGGAATTTACCTGAACCGGCCAAACCCAAATATTAGACTTCAAACTGACCGAAAAAAAAATTGGTTCGAATCCGAATGATACAAAGGACGACAGATGCATTGAAACAATAAATATGAATACCGGGTGATTTAAAAAAAATGATAAACAAATATTCTCTTCGTACCATAAAAATAGGCTCAATTTTTTATTTATGGTGTTTCAAATTAAAAATTTAAACACAAATCTCACTAATACAGGTCAAACAGTATATCTAAAAAAAAGATGTAAAATTAAATACATTTAATTAACAAAACCAATATTCTTTAATTTCCATGTAAATATAAATGTGTCTATCTTTATAAGACAGGAAAAATGGTAAAAAAATTCAAGGCATTTTGGATTTACCAATCACAAAAAAAACTAAAAAATGTATGAATACCGAAATAATTTATTGTGCTCTGGCAATTTGGACTTGTTTGTAATCCCCATTTGTTGTTTGATTTCTATAGGAAAAGAGAGACTCCGATTTGGCGATGGACTTCTTTAGTCAATGAGTTTGTTGTCCGCTCCAGTTTGGATTCATGTTAATCTAAGGTTGTAAGGTCCTTGCTTGCATTTGCCTCAAACAAGAATGTCAAACGACTTCACTTGTACACGGTATGGTACCAAGAAAGCTTAATTTTGTGTGTTCCCTGATTTAAGAAAGGTCTCAATTTTGCCTTCTGCGTACACTGATCTCGAGGATGTCTGGAGCGTCTATGTCTGCAGGCATTAAAAGGATTGAAGGGTCTGAATATTGCGGGCCAAACCCTTGCAATGTTTCACTTCCTAGGAAAAGTATCGCTTTCTGCACCAAACCTTGTACTGGAATACAGGAATACCTGCGATGGGGAAGCCTTCCTTTCCATTCTGAAATCTCTATTTCAGGGATTTACACAAATTTTTGTTTGAAACAATTTGCGTGTAGATTTAACTTGGCTATCCAATTGACGATTTTAAAACTTGAGTTGTCTATGGAGGTGAAATGTTAACTGTTTATATTCGGTTCACTGTTCTTGTCTACTGTGAGTAACACACTTATAATCTATATATGTTGTTATTCTTTGCCAGGTGGTTGAGGACAGCATTTGTTATCTCCAAGAATTGACTACACTTGCGGTGCTCAAAATTTGGAAATTACGATGCATATGGCTAGGCACCAATGTCTACTTTGGCCAAAACATTTGCTTCACTTCATAAATACCATCCAAGTCACCAGAAGGTGAAAAAAAAAAAGCACTCTTGACTTGTTAGTTTCTATGAATAAACTCAACACGGTTATGGTTAAACATTACCCCTTTTTTGGTCATTAAAGCATGTATAATAATACACCTTAACATCATCCTTCAAATATTATATTTTATCTTATTTTTTATCTTGAGTTTTGAACCAACTCTAACAACCTTATAATCCAATTCTTTTATTCAATATTTAATAATAAATTAATCAATAATTTTTTTTAGTGTTACAGTTGCTCAATAAAAATTAAAAAATTACTATTTACTTTTTAATACTCCTCGTCTAATTCACTAAAAATATTCACTTTTTAATATATTCTCCCATTCAATACACAAGTTTTAAGATAAATTAAAAAATAAATAAAAATAAAATAATATATTTCAATACTCCTTAAAAGAGGAGTTTGTTGTATATGCTTTTAGAGAAATGTAATTGTATTTTTTATTTGTAATAACAAAAAAGAAAATAATATATTTAAGTGAATCAATTTAGAAAATAAACAGGATTCCAGCTAAAGTTTTTAGGAAAGAACCGAACAAATTAATAAGAAACAGAAACGAAACAATTTATAAATGGTGCTTTCAATTTGAGACCATTGAGACGGCCAGTTTTGGTTGGGAAAAAAGGACGATGGCGGCAAAGTCGGTTGAAGGTCCCACCAATTGGTCATCCCCGCCCACTTCACCATGTTTCAATTAAGTCCTTCTTTTTTAATTTATGAAGCAACAGTCCCTAGGGTGGTATAATAGTCAATAATGTTATTAACTATCACTTGTATCTATTTATTTATGTACAAAACAATATTACACTAATCGGAATGGAATGCATAAACTTTTTTCGTAATCAACCATAAGTAAATTTGTTGAAAATTTTTGGTATGGATTAGGCTTCACCAACGACCTAGGACTAAGCCATAAAGTTGAACCAATAGTGGGAATATCGAGACTAACTGGTTGCGACTTGCAATTTTTTTTAGGAGATATTGATAGTACAATTACACAGTTTACTTGAAAACCAGAACATATATTTGACAAATAATGCGGTTTTAGTGAGATTATATTTGATAAGTATCATAGCATAAAAAACTAGTCGTTAAAATATAAAATATTTTATGTACAGTGGCAATACTTTTAAAATTAAAATATTATTGAATTTTTCAGAAAGTCTAAACTTCATTTGGAACTGTAAAAAGTATTGCATTATAACGCATTTCAGTTGTAAAACATACGGTCTCTACAAACAGCTTCAAATTGGAGTTGATAGTGGAGCTGTGCAAAAATAAATCACAAATTTTGTAGGAACCTTAATCCAAAAAAAGCCCTAATCGTTTGTTTGATAAATAAAGTCGGTTAAACGTGCCCTTAATGGTTGTTGTATTTTTTAAAAATCAATTATGAATTTTGATTTAAATAAATTTGTTGAGTTTGTTTTTTCTCTTTTGCTCCATCAAATCTCACAGCTTTTAGCTGAAGAATGGGTGGAGACTGGAGAGCACATGCTCTTTGTATTCACCCAAGTTCAATCTTTATGAAGTGGCAGTCAATTTTTACATATGCTTTTTTTTTCCTCAAATTCAGATACAAATAAACGCATAATGACTTCTTTTAAAAAAAAATTGACATAATTATCGTCATGGAAATTCACAAAAAAATTATAAAAAAAATTGAACTAAATTGATCACTTTTGATAATTTTTTTCCTCATTTAAAAAGAAAAAGAAGAGTTCCACAATAGAAGATGGTATAATTATAAATTATTGAATAAAAAATTAATAAATAAAAATTATGTATTTACCATTGCAAAGCTATGTAATTATGTGACACATCTTCATAAAAATAACGTGTGTTTTTTGATAAATTTAAGTGATA
>CAODLS010905364.1:0-10765 GCA_948243855.1 Flueggea neowawraea | reverse complement strand
AAATTTACTTCCTCTAACTGTGCCACCATAGCCAAAAGGAACGGGACCTCATGGTCACTTACCGTCAAAGGACCTTGAAGCACTAGATTGCCCTGACTGGGACTCGACAGTAAGTCGCTGAGGACATCCAGCTATCATATGGTTTGACTACCTACAGAAATAACAATTACACTTTTTCTTGTCGTACTGCCTAGATGTTTCCTCTCACATCCACTATACCAAGGAATTGGGCCTCTACTTGTGCCTCCAACACTCAGATTTTTACTCTGAAACCTGGCAAGTATACCCGACTGCACCGTACCAAAATCCTAACTATTATCATACTGCCTCTGTAGTCCTAAGGAGAAACTGTGTCTCTGGCCCGACTAATTGCTCTGACCTCGACTCTGATGACCGATCACTGTTCCTCAAGTCATACTCTTTTTAAGAGTTTGTTCTGGGTGTCTCTCATCAACATACTTAATGGCTCTCACGGCCTCAACAATCTTTTCCATTGTCTTCAATCCGAGAGCTGCCACCAATCTGATATATCCTGGCAACAAACCCTTTTGAAATTGGCTCGCCAATGTCGTCTCAGTACGACACTTCTATGATGCATACCTACTGAGATCTCTGAACTTCTCCTCATACTCAGACACAGACGTCCCCTGCTCTTGATAAAATCATTGCTTTCTTATTGCTAATTGTTTGGGGAAGAATAGATAGTACGAGCTCATTATTGAACTCTCCCCATGTGATGTCACCTCGTTTCTTAAAACCTTGCCACCGCACTGTTGCATGACCACTCAAAAGAAACGTTGCATACCTAATCCTTTCAGCGGTGTCGGTGTAGTTCAAAGCATCGAAACAACGTCAACTTCAAAGATAAAATCTTATGGGTCTTCACCCATCGTGCCTTTAAATCTCGGCGGTTCGAGCTTTAAAAATCTTATCAAACGGGTACCATCATCAACCTCAAGTTCAACAGGTGCAATTGATGGAGCAAGTACTGCTGGCTGAACTCTGGTTGGTTGATCAGAAGCAAAGCGCTCGAAGCGATCAAGGAGTCGAGCAAAACGATCGAAAAAGATAGACTAAGTCACAGGAGGAGGTTGAGGGGTTGGAACTGCAACCTTTGGCACACTACGTGAACCATGCTGACCAGTTGTTGACTGACTGGCAGTCTCGACAGATTAACACCTAGTGGCCTCACTAGGCCTTTTGTTACGTCGAAGCATAACTATAGACAACAAACAAACCGAATGTATGCGTATGTCAAACGCATTTATAGCCACAATAGCAACCAACATACTCAGAAGAGCATACTGAAACAAACACTCACAAAGATATACAGAGACAAATTAAACTGACTCAATCAGAAAAATACCTAAGCTCCACGACCCCAACAATACGGAACCTAACGCTCTGATACCACCTTTGTCACGACCCGAAATTGGCCATGATTGGCATACGAGGCGAACCGTCTATGTAAGCCCGACCCATCTTGCACAAGCCTCGGAGAATAAAAACTACCCAGATTCATATTATTAGTCGGCTTGTTTACATATTAAAACAGTTTAACAAAGATATTTTTTTTTCAAAAATACTATTCCCAAATATTATTAAAACATAATTATAATATCAAAATAATAAATAAGTAATTTAAGTAAAACCAATAAACATTATTTATCAAATACATATGGCATAGCCCTCTACTCGATGTGGCACAATTAACATAACAGAAACTTGGCTTGAACAATAGGGCACTCACTGAGCGCGGAAGAATCGAAAGACCACTATCAAGATTACCTGAAAAGTGAAGTAAAACAAAAATAAGATAAGTAAAAATGGTAAGATTACCTAGTGAGTGGAAAACACAACAGAGCGCTTAGGCTCCTCAAAAAGGTTTTGAAATTTTTTTTGAAAACTACCACTTGCAGATATATACCCAAATATATATATACACACACACATATACACACACACACACTCATATATATAAATAGATTATTTCAAAAATCCATTTTTACAATCCTTTTTGCAAATAGAGCAGACAACAAACAATTACCGAAATTGATTAGAATTTGTTAAATGAAGAAATTAATCAAAATATTTAATTTCCCAAAATAAAAATATTTTCCTTTCAAATACTTTCTGAAGTCCACGTTCTTTTTCCAAAATGTTTCCAGAAATAGATACCAAAATAATTTGGAGATAAATAGCCAGAATATTTTCAGAGTTAAATCCCAAAGTATTTCGAAGATAGTTCCAAAAGGTTTTTCAGAGGGCAATTCAAAAGTATTTTCAGACGGAGACCAAAGATCATGCTCTTCGAGTTAACCAAACTCGATAATAGCCATATAGGTGAAGATTAGCCAATAAGGCACCATGGTATAGCCACAAAGGCAAGTATAGCCACTAAAGGTACAAGTATAGCCACTTAGGCAAATGATACAACTCCAGTGTATCAAGGCTACGCTATCTCGTAGCTGGGTGTCCCAAAAAAAAAATTTTACCACAACATTGCAAAAATATATTTATAATTCAAAATGCTCAAACAAATAGCATATGGGAACAAACATATGATTTTTCCAAAAATGACAATGAACTCTCAGACGAAATATTTATTACAAAAATATTTAGATTTCAAAAACAAAACTTATTTCAAACAAAATATTCGCTCCAGAATATATTCTCAAAAACCAAAACGTTTATTGCAGATATCACAATAAATAGTAAACATAATATTTAGTTCAGAAACTAAAAATATTTTCAGAGAAAACTGAGTTTGCACAACGAAGGTTTTCACATATACCAAATTTTGGGAATTCCAATCCTTTAATTATTCCAAATTTCATACCAAGTTCAACACAACAAAAAAAATATATCGAATTTAAAGGACACAACCTACGTGTCTAAAGTACTACCACACTCACCTGGACACTAAGCAAATAATCCATAGCACAATCCACTGGTGAATGACTGGTCTCCTCAGAAACCAAACAGATTTGTAACAGACAATACATAAACAAATCAAACATGGTACTGTGGTTGTACTGAAATATGTGCAAATACATATGCAAACCCAAACACTCAAACAAACCTTGAAAATCCATTTGGGCCCAAAGTCCAACATGATAATCCAATTATTACACATCGGTGTAAAACTACAGGTCAGTCCCCAAACTTTGAAAAATTATCATTTAGTCCCCAAAATATTTCAAATCAAGTACTAAGCCCATAGTACCTTAATGATCACTAATTGATCCTCAAAACTGCAAACATATTTAATTTAGTCTTCTGAATAAACAAAATCACATTTTGATCTCTAAATGGACAACATCTCATTTGGTCTTCAAATGACAAATTGCCCAAATAGTCCAACTTTCGATTCAATCGAATCCAAACACCCACATTGACTCTAATCAACCTCCTAAGCATGGATACATCATCATATTCAAGAAACAAACTCAAAATCATTTAGATTTCTCAACTTCAAAATCGGATTTCTATGAACCTTAGAAATAAATCATCAATTCACAACACTTAATACAAATCCATGTATTCGCAACTCTAATCTATCAAGATACAACAAAAAAAAACTCCAAATTTGACAAGAAAACCATCAAAACCCGAAACCCTAGCTCAAGAACATACCTGTTTCATTCAAACTCAAAAATATTCAAAACGGAAGTTAGATCCTTACATTTTGGACCTCTAACAAGCATAATTAATCAACAATCAACTCCTATTTAAACAGAAATCAACAGTTCAAACCCTAACATCAAATTCGGCCAAAACCCTAAATGTACCATTCATGAACAAAAATTATGAAAGGAAGAGATTAATGAAGTGTTCTTACCCCGAGAATTGAAGTGGAAACAAAGAGAAGCAATGAGGAATGAATAGAGATGGATTAAGAGAGTTTTGGGTGAGTTTCGGAGTGAAAATGACGAATAAGGTCAGAGGAAGGAGTATTTGTAGACCCCCAAAGCCAAAACATAATGTTTCAACAAAATCTGCTCAGAACCGGATTACTACTGTAACACGCACAGAAGGCCTACTACGTGTGTAACATAGTGTGCAACGTGCGTAAACGGGGTGAAAACATCATGCGCGCAACAAAGGCTCAATGTGCATTATGTGTGTATAACGTGTGTAGATGGGGTGATTCAGCTCCAAACCAATTATGCTTGATGATCAACATGCATAGTTTCCATACAATGCACGTTAATGACCCCATGGACGCATTTCTTGCAAAATTGCTCACTTCTAACATGCTTCTAACTTAGAAACACAAACTCCAACACTTCCGGAGCAATTCTTACTCTCCAAAGTTGTCATACATCATTATTAGAGATTCTTAGTCATCCTTTCTTCTCCAAACATAGGTAAGAACGCGAGTTCTCTCTTAATTTCTTTCTTGTTTTTTCTATTAAGATGTAGCTTCTGTTATTATTGGTTTTGCTTCATGATTGTAGGCTCAGGTTTGGGAAGCATTTCAGTGTGGATTTAAGCTTGTGTTAGTTGGATTTTAATTGTTAAAGATGGGGAAAATATGAGAGTAAGTGAAGGTTGTGTTTCAGCTGAGTTCTTCAATTTGGTTGGCTGAGTTCGAATTTGTTGGGACGTTTTGATTGGCTGGAAATTCTGGAAATGGAGTTAGAGTTAAGTTTATAAATTCTGAGTTTGTGGATGATGTTTTGATTGGAGGAAAAATTGGATTTTCGGGTTAATTTATAAAAGGGACAAATTGGTGTGTTTTGTGTATAAAAAGGACTAAAAATATATTTGGACATAATTTTGAATATTTTTAGGGACTGGACTTAATATTTTACATGTGGGTCAAATTTTAAATTTTAGGAAGTTGTGGATAGATTTGTAATTTTTAAGAAGTTAGGGTTAAATTTGTAATTTTTAGAAAATTGGATGATTCATTATAAGTTTAAAATACTTTGACGACTAATTTATAAATTCTGAAAAGTTTGGGGGCTAAGTCATAATTTTCCAGGGTCTTAGGGACTAAATGGTAATTTTATATAAGTTGGGACTAAACTGTAATTTTACGTAGATTTTGATTTTCGATATGAGAGCGACAGATCTTCGACCAAAATAGGTTTTTTCGACGTCATACAAGTGTCTACATCTGCATTGTATGTATTTTGGTGCGGTCACAGTATCAGTTTCACATCTTTGATTCTACTCTGATAATTGTTTTAGCTTCATGTTCCGGTCAGCGAGGTCAGCTAGCCACCAGTTGTGTGTGACTGGGCTATTCAGCTTGGATATTCATGTGAGTGGAATGACAGCTTGAGACTCATAGGATGTGTCTTCTAAATCTGTACTCCCTCATTTCCTCAAAGGATGCTTTTAAGGTTTTGACACATATTAAGAAAATAATTAAAATACATTAATTATAGTGATAATTTACTATATTATCCTTATTTATTCTAGTGGAGGAAGTTGGGATGTAGTTATTCAAAGCAATTTAATATGAGGGTAGATATGAAAGAAAATAATAAAAAACTTCTTAATTTTATAAAATGTCACTTATTTTGGTAAAAAAATAATTTATCTAAAAAAACATTCTTTGAGGAAAGGAGAGAGTATCATTTTTGATGTCTCTGGACCTTTGAATGTAATCTGGGATAAATAAAGGATATAAAATCTTAAAATTTGACTTATGTGAAAACCTCTGCTATGAAATCCTACTTTGATATTAATTGAAATTTTGAAATAGTTATCATGTTTTAAAAAAACATTTTAGATGATCTAAGTATTCTGATCTATAATAAGACAAATGTTTTCTGAAATGAATATTATGCTGAATTGGTATTTTCTCTTAAATAAAAATGCAATTGTTGTGTGAAATGAGGCATTTGTAAGTGCTAAGATGTGTTTTTGGAGCCAATAGAGTCACTCTGGGGTGTCCAAACTCTAGGTAAGACATTTGGGAAGTTGGAAGATCGAAAGAAGTATGTTTTCTAATGAAACAGAGAGTTACATGGTGGTGGCCATTTACACACCCAAAAATCTTCAAAACATGGCCTAGAGTGTCTTGCATGTGTCTTGAAGGCTTTAGGCTGTGTTTTGGGTGTTTCGGTCATGTCTCACTCTTTTTACACCCAATTTGATCATTTTCATCTTCCAACTTCATGACAACGCCCTCAATTGATTGCACCACATTTTGTCTTCATTTTTTAACACTTAAACACGCCAGATTTTTGTTTTGTTATGTAATCGAATGTTAGATTCGAAGGCGCATGATTTCCTATTTTTTGTGTTGTTTTGTTTTCTATCATTTGTTTTTGTTTGTGTCTTTTCCAAGGCCCCAACAATATTTTGATGGAATTCACGCGAACAATCATCAGGATCGATCCATTTTCAGGAAAGTCCCAGAACTTGTTCTTTTTCGTTCTTCACCTCACTGTTTTTATGGTTAATGCTTGTTTCATTTTGTGCATTGGGGACAATGCACCGCTTAAGTGTGGGGTAGGGGTTAAAAAAAAATTTTTGATCAAGTTCTTGATACTATGGTTGTCACGACCCATAGTAGGGCCCATGATTGGCATACGAGGCAGACCATCTGTGGGAGCTCGATCCATCTCCCACAAGCCTCTGTGATCAGATATACTACCCGACTTATCAAATTATTTATTTAAAATATTTATAAAAGCATTTATAAATGAAGTAAATAATATATATATATATATATATATACATGTACAGTATATCAAAACTATCAGAAAATACGAAATCATCAGAATAAACCCCAAAATACAAAAGTGAAGCCCCGTATCCCAATAGTAACCCGATGTGGAGCTCTATGACATAGCAAAGTACAGTCCCGAACGAGCGCACTCACAATAGCCAAAAGGGCCTCACTAGGTCCAGGTACATGTCAGATGATGTGCGTCCAAAAGATGTCATCTGTGAACAAAGTATAACATGGACAACAGAAGAAAAAGGGGTAAGATTCCCTAGTGAGCAAACAGCAAGTCAGACCGCCTCGTACGTGCCTCACAAAGATTGGTTTGAAAACCACCTTTCAAAATACCGCACACGTATATATATACCATATAGTATACACATTATATACATAGTATATTTTCTAAAATACGTTTTACCAAAACATTCGCATTCATATCATACAACATGCATTTAGACAATATATACGTATATTTAAGGATTCATAATATGAGACCGGTATCAATATCAATATAGCAGTTTGGACTCTGCCACCTGACTGCTCAATAAACGCGTGTATCTGGCCGGATACACGGTCATCCTATTACCCCGATAACTAGGGTCTTGACAAAGCATTAGTATACCAAAGGGTACAAACCCTGTAGCCGGGTGTCCCCATAGTCTGTGTGATACATATATAGTATTTCACATACAATCATGCAATATCTTTTCCTTTATTCCATTATTTACAAATTGCTCTTGTATATATATACCCATATATATTTTAGATTTTCCATATCAAAACGTTCGTTAATAATAATCATATACCCAAATTATTAATTACCCCAATACTTATTAGTCAATTTATGTCATAGCCAGACATATAAAAAATAGAATACTTAATTTTGAAGACACATCCTATCTGTCTGAAGCTGTTATTTCACTCACCTGGTATCCAAAGCCGTGGATCCAGTCAAAAATCGCTCGTGGGTGGCTGCTCCTGCTGGCAGACATACTGAGCTGTACATATACAGACATAGCAAATATCAATATGTGTACTGTGGCGGTACCGATGCATGTATGCAAATGCAAATGCTAACTAACTCTCGATGGCATTGACAACTTATGCCAAAATACCCAAACTCTCATTTTGATCTATACCCAATCGATCAAACACTCATATTGGCTGCAATCAGCCTCTCAAGCAAGGATCTAGCCTCAGATCCTACAAACAACTTCAAAATCATCAAGAATCAAAATCCCTAAATTCAGATTCTTGACCCACTCGACACAAATCGTTAAATCTTGACACCCAACGTCAGATCTATGTATTTCTAACACCTATGTACCATAATACATCAAATACAACTCTGGATCTAATGAGAAATCTACAAAAATTTGGAACCCTAGCTTATATCAAACCCATTTTTTTCAAACACGAAATCCTTGGAAACCGAAGCTACAATCCCGTGGTTACACCTTTAACCAAGCTTAATCTACCCATATTTAACTTCCTTTACTACAGAAAAAGGAAGATTTGAACAAAACTCGAAATCCATTCAAAACCCTAGATGAACAAATATGAGGTGAGATGACGGAAAAAAGAGATCAAAGAATGATTCCTACCTTTAGAATCATAATGGAAGTGCTGAGGAGTGATTGCAAGTGCAGAGGTGTAGTTGAGAGAGTGATTTCGGTGGTTGAGATGAGTTATGGCAGAAGAGTCGTAGGTGGGTGTATTTATAGGCCCTCGGAACTGAAACGTGGCATTTCATTTAATGCCCACGAAAAAGGCCACTCTACGTGCGTTGAACCTTCCTCTATGCACGTTGACCGAGTACTATGCACGTATCCCTCACGGCAGATCTGGCGACCTTTCCCTCACGGATCCAGGATCAATGTGCACAACACCTAGTGCTATGCACATATATCACCATGCTCACCATGGTTCTAAGTCCAAATCACGTCCAACGTGCGCAGACATTTCCAACACACACAGACATGCGCAGGCACATTCACGATCTGGATCAGACATCCATCTACGCACGTAGTACAATCACCTAAGCACGTAGACGACCCCCTGACCTCAATCTATGAGCATAGAATGCTCCTCAACGTACACATATGACATGCTATGTGCTTTGCACATATAAACCACCTCCAAACATTCTCGATCGAAGTTTAACACCTTGAAACCCCTAATTTCCCTGAAGTCTTGACGGAATACCATCAAATTCTAGTCAAAATGAATGGGATATTGTGGAGTCGATAATCACACTAGAAAGGGGTTGAATAGTGTGGTAATAGAAGCTTTGAATTTTCTTCGAAAATGAGTGCGATAAATGAAAGAACACCAAGAGCTTATAGTGGTTCAGCCAACTTGATGCCTACATCCACTACCTAAGTATCACAACTTAGGATTTTTCACTATCAATCTTCTCAAAGATTACAACTTTACTTTCTAGCTAAGTGAGAACTCTTACAACTTTCTTAATTCCGGTTCAAGAACAAAAACCAACATAAGGATCGACCATTGATCCCTCTCATAATAACTCTTTTAAAATTGTTTACAAACACTCACCAACAGATTAAAAGCTAGTGATACAAACAAATGAAGAATGATATTGAAGAACAATTACACTTGTATCAATAAATGAGAAATTCAATGCTTTGATGCTTGGTAGTTGTAAGAATTCAATGCACATATGTTTTGTTTTTTGTTTCTAGCCTCCCAAGCATGTATCTATACTTCTCTCTTGATTTCAGACCGTTGTGGGGTGTAATGTAGCCGTTGTGGTATTAAATGAGATGCATTTAATACACTGTCAGAGTCTTCTTACGTATGTGACATAAATAATACGTATGCTACCTGACTTGATGTTAATCACACGTATGTGATAAGTACATATACATACGTTGATCATAGCTTATCCCCAATTCATGTACGTGAATAACATCTGACGTACGTGACTTCTATGTCTGAACCATCCAGTAGCTTCTGTTTTCAGTCCGAAGCATCTCACGTATTTGAAATTCCATCTCACGTACTTTAGTTCAATGTGATGTACGTGAGTTAATATGCTTGCATACGTGAACGATCAACACTTGATCGTTGCTTCATCTATTTGTCTCGATCCACGTGAAATTCAAACAAACATCCTCTGAACTGAAATCTTTGTCTTGTTTTATATGTCTGATGTATGTGACTTTTTATGTCACATGTCGGTGTGGCTTCATGCCTTCAATTGATTCAAGACTTCAATTTTCAGGCTTTAATTATGATCATATTTCACGTACTTTGGATACCTCTCACGTTCGTGACATTCTCTAACGTACATGAACATATCTAACGTACATGTGATCACTTCTTCCAACTTCTAGTAGCTTTTGTTTTAGTTCACAGTCGAACTCACGTACTTGAGACTATATCGATGTACGTGACATGCACACACGTACGTGACTTTGGACACACATACGTGAATCGATCCAAATACGGTCTGAACACTTTGTTCATCAAATCCATAAATGCCGCTGGTGCATTAGTCAAACCAAACGACTTCACTAGGAATTCATAGTGACCATATCTAGTCTAGAACGCTATTTTAGGAATGTCCTCACCTCTAATCCTCAATTGATGATATCCCGACCTTAAGTCGATCTTAGAAAACCATTGTGCACCCTGCAACTGATCGAACAGATCATCTATCCTCGGAAGTGGATATCAGTTCTTCATCGTTACCTTATTCAATTATCAGTAGTTGATGCACATGTGAAGACTCTCATCCTTCTTCTTTACAAACAAGATTGGTGCACCCCAAGGTGAAACGCTCGATCAAATAAACCCCTTGTCCAACAACTCTTTCAGCTGAGTCTCCAACTGCTTCAACTCAGCTGGCGCCATCCGAGACAGTGGAATCGATATCGGATTGATACCAGGCTGTACCTGTTAGAATTGTGCCCTAGTCCAATCATTAATGTGTATTGTCATTCAATTATTTAATAAAGAGGCATTTCATTTCTATGAAATATTATCTGTTTTATGAAGATAAAACTCCATGAATAGTTTATTCTTCTTTATGCCATCAAGTACGTGACTTGA
>CAODLS010905353.1:10000-12481 GCA_948243855.1 Flueggea neowawraea | reverse complement strand
GGATTGCTACCTATGCCTAGATCCCGGATAACTGGAAATTTTATTGATAAGACCTTTTCAATTGTAGCCAATATCTTATTACGAATAATTCCGACAACTTCAGGAGAAAAAGAGGCATTTACCTATTACAGAGATGGTGTGATTTGATTTTTTTTATTTACCGCTTCTGGTCTTAGGAGAAAGACACATTAGCCGGGATAGAAAGATTTGAAAAAAACTCTACGCTTGTTGAAGGTGAAGTTTCTCAATAAAACAATTCCTTCTGTCGTGTATCCCCGATTAATGCAGCCTCAGATGCTTCAATTGTCGATTCTAGCGTTGAGCGAAAGGTTACTATGGGTTTCGTATTGCAGGTTAACCCTACTTTACTAGTACCAATAGGAGGCATAGAGGAAGAAGCACTACGCCTAGGAATCAACAAGACAAAAACTTTGTTATAAAATTTTCCCTTTTCCTTATTGGGATCGGGACTAAGAGAAATGGTTGGGACAACAAACATCCATCTCGTTCGTACTTTGGATACCCGTATAACCATCGAAGACTGTTGAAGTGGCTAATTCCTAGAAATTAAGGGAGGTTGAGGACAAAGAAATTGTTGGAGTTAACTTAAAACATTTTTATCTAGTACCAGCACGCTTGATGTTAAAAAAAGAGCTTTTGCAGGGGGTTGGCTAGAGATTTCTTGTAAAAACACTAGTCCTGTTCAGTTTATAATGAGAATATTTCACTCCTTTTTTATTCTATGGTATTTATTCTTATTATGCACATAAGGGAGGAGCCGTATGAGATGAAAATCTCACGTACGGTTCTGGAACGGAGATTCTTTGAATCGAATGACGACCGCAACGGATGTCTGCTCAATCCGAAGGAAATTATGCGGAAGCTTTACAGAATTATTATGAAGCTATGCGACTAGAAATTGATCCCTATGATCGAAGTTATATACTATATAATATAGGCCTTATTCACACAAGTAATGGAGAACACACAAAAGCTTTGGAATATTATTTTCGAGCACTAGAGCGAAATCCCTTCTTACCACAAGCTTTTAATAATATGGCTGTGATCTGTCATTACGTGCGACTATCTCCACTATAGAAGGAAAAAAAAAGAGAAAAATCTACTAGTACAAAAAAGGGCTTTCTACATATACATCGTCCAAAACAACGATTTTTATCAGCTGTAGCAAAGAAAGAAACTTCATAGAAGTCAAAATAGGAAGAAAAAATATGCCTAGATACTTTATTCGATGGATAAAGGATCTAATTGATAGAGGAAGCGCCGTAAAGATCTAGATCATTTGTGAGATTTTTGGCAGATACAATAAGAACTGCTTACTTATGTTATCATATGACACAAAAGTTAGGAATCAACTTATGTAAGAGAGTCGATCCCCTAAAGTATTGAGCAGCGGCGTAGCATCAGATCCTAAAGATAGTAAGTCTTTTCTTTCTTATGAGGGAAGGTCTTTTTCAAAGATTCTATAAAAATTTATATATGAAACCGAGATAGTTACCTTTTAGAAAATTCTCACATCACAATAGTAGAAAGTCTACGCTTTATTCTTCTAAAGGTGGGAGAAAAGATAAAACGGATTATTAATCAAATCAAAATTCAAGTTTAAAACTCATCTAATTAACCTCTTTTGGTTAACTCGAGTACACCAAAAGAATTTTCTTTGACTGCTGAGCCGTATGAGGTAGGAAACTCTCAAGTACGGTTCTAAGGGAAGGAATTTACTCGCCTATTCCGACCGAGGAGAACAGGCCATTCGGCAGGGAGATTCTGAAATTGCGGAAGCTTGGTTCGATCAAGCCGCGGAGTATTGGAAACAAGCTATAGCGCTTACTCCTGGAAATTATATTGAAGCACAGAATTGGTTGAAAATCACAAGGCGTTTTGAATAAGATAAGAAACACTCTCTTTTATTTATTATTTAGTATTTGTATTATTTAGTATTTTAGTATTTGTTTTTAATCTTTATTATATTTTTATATTTCTTATAATTAATTGTTTGGTTTGTTGTCCCCATCAGTTAAATAAAAGGATCTTTTTTTTAGAGCCAATCAAAGAATTTCATTATACCCTTTCACAGATCATTACTTTTCGTCTGGTATTTCATAGGATACACAGATACAGATAGCGGAAAATCAAAATTTTCTCTATTTTAGATTTTGATTTTCTGTTATTAAAACGAATAAAAGATACCTTTGAATGCCTAAATATAGATACTGAGATATTTTTTAGTAATAACTAATAACCTCTCACCTGATTTGGAATAGAGTAAAAATCAAAATAATATCTTCTATGTAAAACATAAAGTAACTCCGTCTAGGAACTTTTAATTAAGATAGGAATACACTAGATTGCACAAAAAAATTGTTTTTGCATCAACTCAAAGTCCAGAAAGGTCCGTTGAGCGCCTCGCGGCTATGTCATAATAGATCCGAACACTTGCCCTGGATCGACTTCCAGATCATA